>PYAF01004537.1:2192280-2222862 GCA_007407185.1 Glycine tomentella | reverse complement strand
TCAAGGGTCTGCCTCAGTCGCACCAAGGCCTCAGAGTTCCTTTAGAACTCTGTACAGCTCAATTCAAAGCTGTACCAGAATCAAGAACCCACATTGATTCAACTCAGCCAAAACACATATATAATCACGTTTTCACCGATTATTTGGCCTTATAAATAACTTTTGTAAAAGTACTTAAGTTAATTCAGGCCATATCATTACTCATTCACACACACACTTCTCCCTTCCCAGAGCCAAACTCAAACTTCATCACAATTTTAGTTTCAACATGCCATATGGTTCAGAACAACCTCCTGACTACATCTTTCTAAAGAACCTAAGCCTAATTCCAACCGCATCAACATATGGTTACTATTCATCAAATCCCCATTTCACAAATTAAACGGTTTAAAAGTGAGTTTCTTACCTCAAATCAATAAAGGAAAGTTGGAGAAGCCTTTCTCCCAACTCTGGTGTCCCAAAACCAGCTCCTTTCCTCTCCACAATTCCACTCTCTGAAGAAACTCCAAGAAATGAGAATTCTCTCACTCTAGGCTGGAAATTTGGCTCTCACTTGGTTCCAATCAGGTTTAAAGGTGATTAGGAAGTGTGTTAGTGGTTTGTGATGAAGGTATGAAGCTCCTATGGCTCATCAATGGTGGTCTAAGCTCAGGGAGGAAGAGGAATAGTGTTTTAGGCCAAAATTTCGTAATATGGCCTTTAAATACAGGGTCTGCCGACCTTCCCGCGCTAATCGGGCCATATATGGCGCTATTCGCGCCAAATTAGCGCAAGAAAAAGTTTCCTGGGCACTTATGGCGCTAATCGCGCCATTACGGCGCTAACCGCACCAACTGGGCGCATCTGTGGCGCTAATCGCGCCAAACTGACGCTATTCGCGCCATCAGGCCGCAAGAAATGACCTTCTGGTGCAATTTCACGCTACTGGCGCCATGTCCCACGCT
Source organism: Glycine tomentella (assembly GCA_007407185.1). NCBI lineage: Eukaryota > Viridiplantae > Streptophyta > Magnoliopsida > Fabales > Fabaceae > Glycine > Glycine tomentella. The sequence goes on along the minus strand of PYAF01004537.1, from coordinate 2,221,918 downwards.
ACTGGCGCCGCATCCCACGCTAACCGCGCCGTTCCCACGCTGTTAGCATTGCCACACTAATCTCCACGCTGTTAGCGTGGGATTTTTTTTTTTTGAAAAAAAATCTAAGTTATTATAATTACTAATGTCATTATTGCAAACATCATTATTTTCGTGCTTAAATATCTTTTTCATCCTTATATTTTTTTTTGTTTTAATTATTTTAAAATGTATTTGTTTTATTTTTTATTTTTAAAATGTTTTAGAAATACTATATAAAATTCTTTAAAAATGTGAAACAAAATAAACATATTTTATAATAATAAAAACAATTTTTTTTGCAAGAAAAAAATAACAAATCAAAAGAATATAAAATATATTTAAACCTTATTATCATCATCATTATCACTACAAAATCACTATTAGCTATCACTGTTGTCATCTAACTATCGTCATTATTATCATCAATTAGTATTTCTTTTATTGTATAAAAACACTATTTCATTTGTAGTAGTTTTTTTCTCAATGTATTAAATATATATTTTAAAGCACTTCTTGAACCCATATACATCCCTTCAATAAAGAGGAAAAGTGACTTATAATTAGATTTTAAAAATGATCAAAAGCCCTTAAGCGTGGCATTATTTAATTACACTTTTCATTGGGTTTGGACTTGAATAGCAGAGTTGATCCCTTGGTATTAAAGTAACTGAATTACGGAACTACGCATGCATTATTAGGAGGAGGCGGCGAGGCAAAAACATAGAAAGTGATTTTAATTTTTTTTCCTTGTTTACTTTTTGAACTTTTGATTCTTTTAATGATGGATTCCAACAGAATTCTAACTTCCAACTTCTTGTCGGGTTCAGAAATAAGTCTACAGCGTTCGTCATGTCATCTAGTTATCCCTTTTTGACCGTAAAAGGTAAAAAGAGATTATGTGAAATATTTTACTTGGACAGATCTAAAGAGGGAATATGCTTCTTAAATAACGGTAGTTTGGTATAAAAACGCAGTTTGGTATCAAACAATGTGGGTCCTCTTCTTACTCCCTTCGATAAAGGCAATAGTGAAATTATTACTTTTTTCTTCAAAGAAATAAAAAATACATATGAATAATAAATTAAATAAACTATTCATGTCGAAATACACAAAAAAAAAGCTAATTTACGTATTTTAAGAAAAATAATTATTGTATTAAATTTGTTGATTATTTGCATTATTATTTTAAAGTTATCCTTTTATTCTCTCTCTATCCACTTATTTTCATTAATGTTTGGAGAGAGAATAATTAATTAATGATATATAGAAAAAAATAATTAATATATTTAAAAATTAAAAAATAATCTTATAAAAAAGGATATTTTTTTTTTGAAAAGAGTCTTATAATTAAAAATGAAAGAAGTATGTGATAAAAAGTTTCATTCCTAAATCCTTGTATATGAAAGAGTAGATATTAAACTATGTTAACTCCTTAGATAAATAATTTTTGTATCTCAAAGAATTAGTGTATGTATGAATTAAAGTTGACAAATTAAATTTTGGAATAATTTTCAATTTTTGAACCGAGTTTACAAAAGAAATTTATCTTGCTTTTTTTGAAACTTAATTTTAAGCAATATATAAATTTGCAATCATACTTTTAAAGGATAATCAAATATGTTATGATACTAATTTTTTCTCCAAGTAAAGTTTGGAACACTCCAAACAAAGATCCAAATATACTCTTTGTTTCTAGCTATAGGACAATATATACCATGAATACAAAAATAAGAAGTAAATTAAGTAAATAAAAACTATAGGCCAATTAGTAAAAATTATTTTTTATTATTTTGTTTGTAATTTTGATTAATTTGTAACTTAAAAAAGATATACTACCATACTCTCTTAAAAAATTAAAACCAAAATTACCAAAAATGAGATTAAACAATTTGTGTACCAACCACCTTGTTGAATATAATCACCAGTTTCCATTTTTTAAAATTTTTAATGGAGACAATTAACAGTTAACTTTTAAACAAATTGATTTTTTTTAATACTCACGAGTTTTGTACTACATTTATTTTAAAGCAATTAACTTATTTTATAATAGTAATTAACAGTAAAATTTGAATATATAACTTCATACAAACTACCTAAATTCTTCATAAATAGTCACTAATCTGAACTTAGTTCCTTGTTTGATTGAATTGCTAGTTAGGTATGTTTTTATATATAATTTAATTTAATAAATAAATAATGATCATGGTGATGTATACAATAATTTTCAAGTCAAGAAATTAGTATGTTTGAAACTTTAATCATCAGAGAATATGGGTGCTACAAAACTTCTAGTCTTTTGTTATAATCTCTCGTCATAAAAAGAATAATTAATATTCAATTTTAAATTTTATGTTGTTAATTAGATTGAGGTCCACAAGTTTAAATTTTATATTGTTTTATAAATTTATAGAATATTAAAATTCTAATTAATTAAATGCATGTCTAAGAATATGGGCTTGAATAAATGTCTCATTATCCGATTAAGGGGACGCGTGATTGATAGGGGAAATGAATTATATGAGAAAGACTTACGTTGTTGTCATGGTTAATTACTTGGTTAGTGACGACATTTAGAGTCAAATATGAAAATATTTGGTTAGCAAATTTATTTTTATTAGTTCTTTGAAATATCACAGGATGTAGAATTTGCCTTAGTTTTCATAATTTTTTGGCTACAAGTTTTATTTTTCGATGTTTACATGGCAGGCTACGTATACCTTTAGAATGATATAATAGTTAGACGTATAAACTGTAATTATAGTGTCAAAATAGGCTGAAATCAATAGACTGATTTAAATAATTTTTTCATAAGTAAAGAATTTATTAAAAGAATATAAAGAGTACTAATTTAATTTGTATAAATACACATTAGATCAACAGAGTTACCAACACAGTGCTGATTGGATAAGAAACATAACTAAAACTAACTAACAACACTGTTCAATGCAAAGTCATGATGCATGCGATCAATTGATGCACCAAATATGAAAACAAAAGAGGATCACTTTGAACTTTGTCTTCTACGATCACACTTTAATTAGATCCAACAAGCAGATGAAGTCAGAAATCATCTCCTAAAAATAATTCCATTCCTTAGCACCCATTATGACAAAAAATATCAAACCAACCCAAATAATTTAATAAAACTATCTCATATATTCTACCAGGATTTATAAATATATAATATAAAAATAAGAAACCATTTGTTGATAGTAGAAAAGAAGTTAAATAATAAAACATACATGCGATTTGAATTTTTAAAAATTTATTTAATAAATTATTATTTTAATGATAATATGAAAATATTTTATTATAATTAATTTTAATTTTAATAATTGGATTAATAATTAACATAATTAAGAAAATTCAAAAATTATTTTTATTGGATAACTAATTAAAGAAAAAAATATTAATCTCATATACTATAAGAGTTTATGAGATATATGTAATAGAGGGAGAAAGATACTTCACTAAGAGGGAAAAATTAATAAAAAATGATTATTCCTTTTTCATAAATTAATAAGGGTCACATTTACAATATAAATTTTTTTTCTTATCAATTTTGTAATATATATATATATATATATATATATCAGAATGAAATAATTCACAAGATGAGTTAAAGCTCGAACCTCGATACCTACTATAGTTAGTTAATTTGTTATAGGTCGATCTATATTTGCTCATATACACTTCTAATTTTTGCTACAATAATTGAAGATTTCACTGAGTTTGGACTCAACATCAAACACCTTATGATTGCCATAGCATTCTATGCTCCATGACTGCGCCATATCAAATATTTCCTGTCTCACATGCCCCCGAATCTCATCATGCGCCAAAATTAATAACCATTATGGTTAACATATCACTTGTTGGGAGAACATCTATGCCGCATGAACAACGACGTATACATATATTCAAATAGCACTTAATATTCATTACTTCATTCAAAGTGATAATTCTTTTTTTTTTTTGGCAAATGAGGATACGGATTAAAAAACTTAAAATAACTTTTTTTTATTAAGATACATAAAATTTTATTATTCATAATTTGCCACATTTTTTTTTATAATTTTTCAGTATTTTTTTATTTTATTTTTTAAAACCAGTGTCCTAAACCGATTATGAAGGCCCATTTTTTTTATAACTTGGTAATTAATTCCACCTTTCTCTCTAGGAGAGCGTGCTAATCATCATAGGATAGCTTGAACACACCGTTATGTAACGCAATTTTGGACCTAGGTTGATTAATAATTTAATATAGTAGGTAGGAAACATTAGTTATGGCCATTTTATTCTCTATGGCCCTCAGTTTGGATTTGGGAGTTGAGGGTAGGAAATGGAAGTTAATTGAGTTTGATAAGATTAAGTGTGCATTGATGAAGTTGTTAGTGAGCTAAATACAATTCTAAATCCCAATTTTGCCGGTTGTTAGCAAAAATGTTAAGTGTTTTTAGTGCATAATAGTAATAGTTTAACACGTACAACAACAGAGACAGGAGGGTAGTGTGGAAGAGGTCCCCCTCAAGTGTCCATAAGGGGGTCTCCAATTTGTGTAGCTGCACGTGGTGGTGCTTCATAAAAGCATGAAATTCCCAATCTCTGCTTGATTTGGGAAACCCCCTCTCTATCTTTTCCTTCATTATATAGGTACTAGGTCTCAAGACGTGCCACGTGGCGTGTCTCGTGAGCCATGGAAATCGCATGTGATCACCTTCATGCCCCTCATCACTCTCAATATATTGCCCCCCTTTTCTTTTCTTTTCTTTTCTTTTTTTTTTTCCCCTCTGGTAGTGTTGTGTCCTAGCAAGGATCGATAATTAATGGAAGAAGAGCAGCTAGCATTAAAGAACAAGCCAGGGAAATTGCCATGAACATTCCTCCCAAGCTTTTGCTTGCTAGCTTGCCAATCCCTTTGGAATTGACTCCTATAAATTGAGTAACTCATTTTAGACTTTTTGGATGAATTTCAAGATATTTCTCAACCAAAAGTCAATGATTAATCCCTCGATATATTAAGTAATGGTCAAACTCGATTACATGCTTAAAGGATAAAAAAATTACCTATTAATCATATCATATTATGTTTGTAACTCATTTTAGGCTTTAGAAACGAATGAAAATAGTTTTAATTATTAATTAACAAATTAACATTTGATTGAAAAATCAATTGTTGATATTACGTGTACCTACATAACAATTTATGGATGAATTAAAATATTAATAATTGATTTTTTATATTTTACTTTTACTCATTAATTTTAATTAGGAGAGTTTAGTTTTAATCTCTCCATTTTTTTTTTGATAATGAATAATAAGTTTAGATAAGCTGAATCATGGGACTCACCATGATTAAGGTAGGTCTCAAGGCTTAATAAACGATTACAAAAATATTTACAGATTATCCACTAACAATATTTTCATTTTAATATTGAGAATCGAACTTATGTTCTCTTGTTGGATATGATGAAATTGGTTTCTTGCCAACTAGCCTAATCTTTGTTGGCTATTCTCTCAATTTTGGTACACTTGAATTATGCCTAACAAAATCTGTATTAATATTTATGTATTTCTTGTGACTTAAATAATATTTTAGATTGAGTAAATCCTCAATTTCATTCTTAAAGTATTATTCTCTTTTCTAAATAGTCCCTAAAGTAAAAAGAAAACAAACTTATAAGTATTTCTTTAATTATTAGAAATCGTATTAAGTAGTCCTCCAAATATTGAAAAACCTATCAAATTGGTTCTTAATTATTAATATAATATATCAATTTAGGGACTAATTTAATTGGTGAATATTCAATAGCTTACAAATTACTTATATAATTTATTACTTTTGGAACTATATAAATATTTCATGGACTAAATTGAAGGTTTATTCATTTTAGACTTGATAAAGGTCAAATATTAAGCTTGGTTTATGGTAAAAAAAAAAAATAGTACACTCAATGTTCTTTTTCTTATTGGTGTATTTACTATGTAATTTGTGTCTTTTTATTTCTTTGATTATGAACTTGTGCGATATTTGTATTTCAATTATAATACCCCTTATACTTTGTTTATTAGTAAAGGTTTTGCTTATCAAAAAAAGAAATAAAAATTCTAAACCCTTAATCAAAGATTTCACATCTTGCTACTTGCATATATTCTACATATGCATATAAAGCACTTTGATTAAACCTGTTGCTTTATTGATTTTACTTAGCTTAGCAAAAATTAAGATGGGTGATTTGACAAAATGATTGTGCTAATTAATAAGGACATTAAGATCAGATATAATAATGAAGAAGCATCAGTTTGGTTGAGATCGATCTAAGTCACCACCAAATTAATGCACTTTTGTTTTTATTTTTGTTTTAGTTGATTAAACCAACTTGTGGAGGCGTGGTTGACCAATTGTTGCATGCCATGTCGTCGGCAACATTGTGAAGCAGCAACAACATTGTTGTTTGTACATAGTTTGGTTCTAATGACTGAGAAGCCTGAAACATGTGAGCGATGAATCTTGAAGGTGGTAAAGGGTTTAGGGGTACATTTACGTGGAATTCTGTGATTAGCAAGGCCAAATAAATTTACCGATTTTTCTGACAAATGTTCTTAAGACAATGATCACAAAATTAAAAAAAAAATATTTATTACAAATATTATAGAAAACATAAAAAGTCACATTAACATAATTTTATGTGTTTTAATAAAAAAAAATTCTTTTATATATATATATATATATATATATATATATATATAATTTTTTAATTAATATCCTAAAAACAATTGTTATTAAATAAAATTACAAGAGATCCACTTGGATTGAAGAGGCATCAGTTTCCTATGATCACATGGTCCTGCTCATTGAGACATGTACATGAAGGTCCCACTTTGTTAGCTTAAAAACAAACACACTCTTCTTAACGCACTTGAACACCAACCCAATATGGGAACACTCACACAGAAGAAGAAACCTAATAATCCTCTCTCTCTCTCTCTCTCTCTTACTCTTTCTCTTCATCATCTTAATTAAACACCACTGCTTTCCCAATGCAATTGTTTTCTTCACATCCAACATAACACTGTCTATCTCTATTTCTTTTCTTCTTATTTTTTCCCTCAATCTCTCTCACTCTTCCTTTGTGTGTGGTCCTTCTCTTTTATATCTCTCTTATCATTTTCTCCATTTCTACATATATACCTAGCCTTGTACCCCCCAACACTACTATATCTTAGCCTTTTCTCTCCCTCCCTTCTGCCATATTATATAGCTTGTCTTTTATTTCCTAGACTCCATCCATTCGTCTCCCCAATTGAATCTTCTTTAATTCGTTTCTTCACTCTCTCCTTGTGGCTATAGTTTTGCATAGTAAATAAACTGAACTGAAGCTATCTATATAGCAGCAAGTGTTGATTTAATTACTTACTATAGACAATAATTATATTAATTACACCAATTTATAAGCTCGATCTTTATCTATCTATCTATCTATCTAGCTAGGGAAAATTAAAATGTCTAGCAGAAGGTCTAGGCAGCAATCTGCATCTAAAAGGATCTCCGATGACCAAATCATCGACCTTGTTTCAAAGTTGCGTCAACTTGTTCCTGAGATTCGCGATAGGCGCTCTGACAAGGTACTATTTCAGAAACCCTTTTCCTTCTTATGTCTCAACTTCTAAAACATCATGTGTGTTATAATAATATAGCACATGATCGATGATAATTATCCTTAAGTCATTGGTTAAATATAAGTTTTTATTGTATGGTATTTAGCAAGATCTTATATGAATTATTGTTATTCAGGAACTTTCACTTACCACCTTAATTTATATCTTTCACGTTGCTCAAGCCTTGTATAAGCATATAGTTTGAATAGATTATATAGTCTATAGAATAACTATAAAGTAAGATAATTGATATACTAGAGAGAGATAAAAAATTAAGGTTGCAAAAATATTATTATAAATAATATGACTGTATTATATGTATTTTCACGTGGGTTGAATCAGCTGTTTGTATATATGTACATATGATGGTGATAAAGTTGATTTAGTGATTGAAGTAAAAGGAAAAGAGAGATGAAGAAGTCACATATTCAAATATCTTTGGTTAATATTCTAACAATATTAATATTTAATATATCGATAATAAAAATATAACTAATGATATTAATTAAGCCACAAAGAAAGAAGATATAGGCAATGGAATGATATTGGTTGTTTGGTTGCTGCCAAGTTCTGGAAGGGATAGTGTAGGAAGAAGCTGACTCACATAATGGCATATGGCTCGGATAGCACATGATGTAAGTCATAATAATAATAATAATAGTAATAATAATAATAATAATTGTATGCAGTCAAGGAATATAGTCTGAAATATGACCCATATATTAAGGGAATGGTTTCCAACAGCTCCAAATCGTATGCAGATCCCTATAGTGGTCAAAGGGTTCACATTGACTCGATCGTACAAATATGTGTAGTTTTAAAATACTATATATTAATTTGTAAAAGTAACTGTAACGCAGAACCCCAGAAAGAAAGAGACTTTTAAAAGGAAAAAGGTCTGTTCAGTGTAACAGTTATGTGGTTAATTTGGACCAATTCGTGAAACGAACCTTCCTGTTGTATGGTCTCCGAATGTGATTGCATCGTACATAAAGATACTTATCATTCACTGACCAGAAGAAAGAAAAAATAAATTACAGTACACATATTTTACAGTATAGTATATAGTTTTATAATTCATGTTTTCTTTATTCTTATCTGTTAAACTACTCGTTTTACTTTATATTTTTCTCTCCCTTTATATATATATATATATTGCATATGTTGGTGTAAACATACTTATTTTAAGAAGGAATGTCTTAATTAACAAGCTATACTTTAAGTGTATCCTTACAAAATTGAAGTTACAACACGTTAGTGTATATATACACTCCTTTTTTTTAAAAATGAACACTTGTTAACAAATTTGTTAGCGTACATCTGCTTATCAAATTAATTTTAAATATATTTGAAGATAATTGTAGTTATAACTTATTAAACTGTTACTTCTAAAATATAAATGAGTATATGTCATATATAGCAGACTCCTTTATCTATTTATACATATATAGAAAAGAAAGTGACTATAGCTAATTGAGACACTGACCTATGTTTGCAGGTATCAGCATCTAAGGTCCTACAAGAGACCTGCAACTACATCAGAAGCTTACACAGAGAAGTGGATGACTTAAGCGAACGACTGTCTCAGTTGTTGGCCACAATCGATGCTGATAGCCCTGAAGCTGCCATCATTAGGAGCCTAATTAACTAATAATTTATATTAAGCGAAAGTAATCATCTAATTTTCCTATATTCAAGGAGATATATTATAAGAGTGTATTAATTTCTTCTTCTAAATTAGGTGGCATAGAGTGCAGTTTGAGGTGCGTGCGTACGTCCTTCCAATATATTATAGTACATGGCAGGAATGGTGCACTTGTGTAAGTTAAAGGTTTTTGCAATAAGAACTAAGGACTCTCTGTATTATGGCTATAGTGCTATATATTAATATATGCATGCCACATTTATAAATGGCCACAAAATGTATTAATTGTTAATTTTATTTATTTATTTATTTAAGAACTTGGTTTTTAGTGAAATCGATCTAATGACGTCTTGTCTTGTGATTTATCAGGCTGACATAATTAACCTAGCTAGTGAAATAAGGTTATCAACTTATTATTATTGTTGTATTAGTTTTTGGTTTGTAGAAGATATATATATATATATATATATATATATATATATATATATATATATATATTCTTAAACTCAAAGTTAGATACTAATATGTTTAAGGTGTAAAAATTATTCAAGTAGGTTTTATATATCTTTTGTTGGGGGTGTTATTAGTACTTTACTTTGGTGACTTATGATATATGCGGGAGACCAATAAATTTACAGATCAATTGACGTGGAATTATTATAATTTAATTAGAGATTTTGATTTTGAGTTTTAAATATATAATTAATAGAGAAAATTCATAATTTATAATGATCTTATTTAATTCAAATATAATTATTTCTAGTAAAAAATATATTTGATCTAGAAAAAAAAATATAATTGTGAAGAATATGTTTCAAATTTTAAAAAATAGAATGTAATTTAATGGAGGCGATGTATATAACATGAACGTTGTGAATAGATGTGATTAATTACTTGAAGTTTGTCTGCAAAGTTGAGTTCAAGTTTCTACAATATGAAAATATTATAAACAAGTTCAGACTGCAAGTGTTTGAAGTGAGAGTGTTTTGATCTAAATGTTGGATAGTTGCTTATATAATAGAAAGAGAACCCCCATTTTTGTATTCAGAAAGTGACACCAAGCCGAGACAGATGCCCAAAAGTGTCTTGGTTTTATCGATTGAAGGTTAAAAAATTTGGAAAGAACCGGTTACACAAGGAAGCGTGCTCAAGTTTCCTTTTGCCCATAATTAACATGATTTTGGATAGTATTATACAAATAATATTTTTGATTTCTTTGAAATTATTAATTTTCTTAGACATGTTAATTGTTATGTACTACACTAGTTAACGTTTCTTTAATATATTATTTAATGATTGTCTCTTTCTTTTTCTTTTAAGACTATTCCTATATAAACATTATGTCCTTTGTTAAGGATGTGCACTTTTTGTTGTTGGTTCTTTTTATGAAAGTCGACATTATAGGATGCATACGTGGTAGTGGAAGACTTAGTTTGTGTTTGATTTAACTTATTTTTAAACAATATATTTATTTTTGTTGACTTTTTAAAAAATTAGCTAGCATGTAGTTATTTTATAAATTTAATAATAATTTTTTGCATAAAAAAGATTTAATAATTTTTAAACAAGTTGTTAGACATTTTTTCTGTAAAGTTATTAGACATATTACTAAAGTATATATTAGTGAATCTTTTAGCATGTGGTAAGAAGTTTGGCTAATTTTAGAGGCAGTTATTATTTATGCTCGCCTGCCTAAATAAAAATGAAAAATATAAAAATGCACACGTCATTACAGAAAACGCAGAAAATTATTCTTATCCTATTTCGCTGTATTTAATTGAATTGTAAAAGAAGAAAATTTGAACATCAAAATATACATAATTTAAATAAAGAAAATATTCATCCAATAGTGTTAAATGATGGAGAAATGCTGACTTGATAACCTACTTTAATTTATATATCTCACATTGACAAAAAAATTTAAAACGGGTTTTATTTTTTCCTAAAAAGAATTGAAAATTTTAACCGACGATGTAAAATCTCAAAAAAAAATAAAAAATCTTCTTTTGAGTATTTCTTTTTGCTTCTGATATAAAATTTCATTTGTTATTTTGATGAGCCTTTTTGTTGTTGATAATGTTAAAAAATATCATCTTAACCATCAATCACACTTGAAATCTTTTCCCCCCAATCTTTGGATTATGCAGCGTGACTAAATGTGTAAAAAAATATTGAAAAGAAAGCAGCACACTTTTTCTCATGCGGTTGTATCCTTTTAAAATGGGTCAATGGGCTCAAAGTATAATTAGTTTTGTTTTATCGATAAAAGTACTTAATTAAAGTCCTAATCCTGTCTAGAAGAAAGATAAACACGTGATGTCCTTTTTTAGAGATTAAATTAATCTCGCTATTTCTTTTTATAAACTAAACTGATATCAAACCTAATTATTAAGAATCAAATAAAAAATTACTCTAGAAAAGATGACTTGAAGCTAGCCATGCATGATGTTAATCATCTCAACCAATACAATCTTCAATCACCATTCACATTGCTCGATTTTATCCATCGCACTAGCCACGACAATGGTTTTGTCGACTATAATCAGTTAATTAATGATGAATTCGAATTTCATATCTTTAATAAAAAATTAAAAACTAATCTCGTAAGATATAAATATTCATTTAAGGAATTGATTTCTCGATTTTACAATTGATCGAGTGTGTGGGTTCTCTGCCGACAAATTAGAAAAACATATGGATAATATACATGTAATTCCAATTTAAAAATCGCCCTTTAATTATCATGAGAAGAAACGTGCCAGTGAATAGGTCATAAATTAATTATTGGATGGTTGATTAACCATATTGAGACATTAATTGTTAGTGTAGTACTGAAGCTACATTTTAATAGAAATAGGGCTGGATATATAGGTAGCTCCTAAAGTCTAACTTTACTAGCTATATGTGCATTTAGTTGCAAGCAAAGTCAATAAAACGCTGAGATTTTTATAAAAAAATGACGTTTTTTATTATTAATTCCGAACTAGTCCGGCAAATGTTAGAGCTGCAACAAAAGAATAGGAATAAGAACATGTTTGGGTAAGCTTCTCTATAAGCATTTTTAGAAGAAGAAAATAAGAGCAAAAAGATGAGATGAACTTCTTCATAAATAAAAATAAGCTCTCCATTAGTTAATTTGTAGAAGCTCACCAATGTGGCTTCTCTAAAAGATGAGACGAGATCTACAAATTAGCTAATGGATAACTTATTTTTACTTATGGAGAAGCTTATTTCATCTTTTTGCTCTTATTTTCTTCTTCTAGAAGTACTTCTAGAAAAGCTAACATCCAAACAGGCCCTAAATGTTTCTACGAAGATTCGTTATGTGCTTGTTAATACAAAAAAAAATGTTGAGTGTAGATCGAATAATAAGATGCTAATTAGTTGATAAACTACTGCTAAGTAAAAAAAATAACTGAAAAAGAAATAGTTTAGGTAGAAATGAGTTGAACATAGTTGTTTAACTATATGAAAGCTATATATTAATGAAAGAAATTAAACTAGTTTGTTTATGTGACAGAGCCTCCATTATTTAAGAAACTTGATATAGCCTAGGGCCATGCTCAAAAAAACTTACTAGTCGAGTATATTAATTGGGTTACTATTCAGTTGAAAGCTAAATCAAGCAGAAGATCGACGTCGAAGTTGATAGGAAATCTAAACCCAGATAAGTATATATATCTAATTCGGGGGACCTATTAATTGATATGAAAGTTTTTGAGTGGTGATAAAAAAGGGGTATCTTGGGATGAGAAGAAATATATTTTTTCCTTAAGGTTATTGTTTCAAAACTTAAATCACTTAGTGCAAGTTCGGATACTAAGCAAAATCAATTATAGTCCCAAAAATCATGGTGAATAATTGAAAATGGAAAAGCACCAAAAAGTTGCTTAGCTGTGAGCTTGGAAAAATAAGCAAGGTGCTGTGACTATAGACCATATTTTGAGTGACATTTTACGTTGAGTTTATGTCATTTTCATGCATTTTTCTTGACAGAAGTCATGTTTGGAGTCTAATTTTATGTATAAGAAATATAAATGTTTGATCAAGTGAAAGAGTCAAAATTAGCATAAATCCATAAAGAGAAATAAAAAAATTTTCCTTCCACCATGACCATGGTACTTTACCACGATCGTAGTGACCACAATGTCCATGATAAGATTAGTACCTACTAGTTGATCATAGCTGTGACAATTCAATAACGATTGTGATTAATTCATGAAGGCCACGATAGATTCATAACACCCCAAAGCACTCAATGTCAATGTTTCCAATCACGATTGTGGTGGATCATCATGCACCTTTCTTAACTGCTATGTCTTTATTTGTATAAACAACCTTGAGAAACACTTCTTAAGTCACCTTTTGTTTATTTTATGATTTTTGAGAGCTTTGGGGAAAGGGAATTGCCCTGACAACAATTGAAGTCCTAAACTATAAGGGTTTTGATCTCTTCTACTTTCAATGAATGGTTGTGTTATTTAGCTTTTCTATAATGATGGTTGGCTAAAACCCTTAACCCTCATATTATGATGTAGTTGCACCGTGAACCCTAATTCTTCTTTTTAATAAAGTTCTTCGATGTTATTAAAATGATTGTGTCCTACTGCTTTCTATTTTATATTGAAATTGATCATTCTGATTCTTAGTCAATTGCATGTTAGTGACCATCTTCTTGCAATTAACTGAATTGTATAATGATATGATTCATAAAACTTGCATGACCAAACTGGTAACATGAACTTTCTTTATATAAACTTCTCTAAAATTCATCCCTAATCCTAAATTGAATCCCAAATGACCAATGCAGGATTAATTTAGGGGGATGAGTATTCTCAGATCTTGATCATAGGCTAACAATTAAATTAAGAGATATTAGATAATTATTTGATAATTAAGATATTTGAATTGAATTAGGAATAAGGGAGAATGCTACATGTGAAATCATAATCCGAATCTTTATCTCTCTTACATATATCTTTCTCGAAATAGTTGTCTATCTTTAGTTCATTTCCTTGAACGCAATCACAACAATCCTCAAACTCAGACTAAAAATCTAAAATGATTTAGTTTATGCGATTTAGAGTATTTGGAAACATAATTAGTGTATAGGATACAATATCCAGACTTTCGAGTCCAGTATTATTATTGTATAGGATACACTTGTTCTTAACAAAAACATATTTTACACATCAGTTACCACACCATCTACCCAAACACGCACTTAGGAGTTGTAGAAAATTTCAGTTTAGCTAGGAAAAATGATATTCATATGGCTACAACTGCATAACTATTAGTACTATATTTAGGGATAAATATAAAAGTTGAAGCAAGCAGTTTTTTTATTACTAACGATCAATATTGAGACTTGCAAATTGTATGAAGCTATTCCTTTAATAAAAACGTGGTTAATTAAATGGTCGGCTATAATTTCATAAGAAATCTAACTGTCGGAGGATGAAATTTTGATAATGCATGCATGGCAAAGGAGGTGGAGAACTCATTGGTTTGGTGCGTGAATTCGTGATCATGCCATGGTCGTGAAGATTAAATTTGAAGCCAAGATCCCTGTAATCGAAGAGTTTTGTGATTTGCAAACTCTCACAATTACATAGCTAACAAGCATGCTTCATGCACAAGAGCGATGTCTTTCGAGCAAAACACAATAGAAAAGGTCTTCCAATAACGACAAAGAGAGAGTTGAAAATTCTTCTAGAAATTATTTAAAAGGGAGAAGAAGACGTCACAATTGGTTGTTTTAATGGGAGACTATGGAGGTTAATTATGTTGTTTGAAAGAACTCGTGGTCACTTAATTATGCAACAACCTCGGCCACTTAAAAAAAATATTTTGAAATAATGTTTAATAAATCTTACACTTTAATGTTATAAATTAGCTGCTTAATTATAGCTTAAAATAACATATTTTTAATTTAATGAAATACTTACAAAATAACTTAGGACCTGTTTGAATCACTTCTTTGTTTTTTGTTTTAAAAACTGTTTTCAAAATCAATTTTATAGTTTATACTAATGGCAAATTAATTTCCCATCCAAAAAATTTCATATTTTGAAAACTGTTTTCTAAAAACTTTATTTAAAAAGTATAAAACAAAAACAATTTAAAGTTGTTTTCTGATTTTGTTTTTAGAATCCCAAATGAATCAGAGGACAATTATATGAGATGAAGAAGTTTTTGCCTCTTCATAAGCTGTATATGCAGTGGGTGGTCATGTTTATATATGAAATTCTCATAAATGGTGCGTACCTAGATCTCACTTCATATGCAACAGATGATGCCGTGGTGATAACATACGGTGGAAAATATTTTTTAACAAATAAATTTAAACAGACGAGTTAAATATAAAAAAAATAAAAACAAAACTGTTGCATTTGCACAAATGTAAAATATGTTGTTGCTAATGACAAGTTGATGGCAAGGATCAAGATAGACAACTATGAACATCATATGCATTAGATTTTTTTTTTTACAGAGATTTAAATAAAAACCACTATATTTATATGAATATCAAATATATTTAAATCAAAATAATATTATAAAAATATTCTATTTTTTTGAAAGAATAAAAAATATATGTCTCTTAATACAAGGGTTCAGATTTTTCTCTATCCTTGTTGTCTAATATGATTTAGGCCACAACAGGCCCACACTCCTCCAAGGCCATTTGATTTGCGGTGAGAGACTTCATATCATGGTTTGGGTTTGAGGCCTTATATAGCCTATACTTCATAGAGCCCGATTGGTGTTTCCTAAATCATTCGTTACAGATTTTGCTTCCTACACTACCTTGTTGCTTCCTACACATCCCATTATTTGAAAAAAAAAAAAAATATGTGAACAGACAAATGTGCCCTCACTCCCACTAACTTAACCTAACTTCGTCTATCTTTTCTTCTTTTCTTTTGCACCGCAAGCACCTCCTGTTCCCCCCTTCCTCGCCATCCCGCACCTCTATTAGCTTCTTTGTTTTTCCTTTTCTCGTGGTTGTTCGTGAGTTATCTCCGAGATCACCTTTCACATTTTTTCTAGGTAAGTTGTAACTTTCGTCCCTTTCCTTTTTTTTTTTTATTTTCTGTAATTTGCCTGGATAGCTTAATCCAGTTTGTGTTTTATTGTATCTGGATCAAGCCATCCGTAATTGTGCTATGAATATTATTGTTTCATTTTTAAAAAATATTTTTTGTAAATGTTCTGGATAGCTTGTTCCGGATTTGGATTTGGTGGTTTTTTATCAAGCTATCCATAACTGGACAATGAAATTTGGAAATGTAATTCGTATTGCATGATCCATAATATTTTCTAATGTTACGGATCATGCAATCCGGATTACATTTCCATATTGCATTGCCCCATTATGGATTAGTTGATCTGTAGTAATGATTGTCAATCCAAAAATATGTTTTGGATTGACAATCATTACTACGGATGAACCTATCTGTAATTTTATTTAGCAAAATGGAATGCAAATTGGTATTAAGGAAATTGTTATTTTAAAAAAGTATTTAGCACCCCAACTACTATGAACATTTTTTATTTCCAACTATTATAAATCATTGCACTATTTTAATTTAACTTTTAAGTGTAGTTACATCTTTTAAAACAAATGACATCCAACTGTATAAAGTATCTATTTTTACACTAGTTATTATAAAAAAAGATTTATCTTACCATGTATGATACTTTATGATTAGATGAGTAAGTTCTAATTCAATTCTGTAAAAAAAAATAATAATTGAGTTTTAAGTATGGAATCATATTGTTCTATGACTTTCTTTGTTGTTACTTCCATCACCTATCCCCTCTATTATTTTTGAGCAATTTGTTGATTGATTATAGTTAGTTACACAATTTAGGCAATCTATCTATTGAAAACTCTCTCACCTTATTCCCTTTGTTGTAGAAAATTATATTTGTTATGATAGGTTAGTTGATATGTAGGATATTGTAATTGTTAGGATAGATTAATTATGTTGACTTTGACTCTGATTACAAATGTTAGAATGTGTCAGACTATGTTCACAATATTTAGGATATGTTTAAAATATATTGACTTAAATTCTGATTATTGTACGTTGATGTTATCTTTTATACCGATATGCCACGTACAAGAGGTGGTAACCGCACCAAACCTATTGCATCTGTACGTATGCGTGAAAGACGTGCAGTTGTAGATGAGGAGCAAAAGATTTATGAAGCTCCTGAACATTTTGCAGCTACTGATGTTGCACCTAAAGATGTTGTGTATGGTGGTGGACCTGAGGACAAATCACTCTTTACTGAATATGGTGATGATGTGGCTTTTTAATTTGTGAGATGGCTTGGTATACCAATAACAACAATCAAATATTTAATTTTTTGTTATTTGATTTGTATTTAATAATGAAATATTGAAATATAATTTTTTGTAGGACTGGGAGGAGTTAAAGCTAGTAGCACATGGAAGGAAGTTGAAGTATTTGCCCCCCCCCCTTCTTATTGAAATCATGCAAGTGATGCAGGATTTAGGGTTATTTCCGTTGACTGAATGTAGTTATGAAATCGTTCATAAGAGACTTTTATATACTTTTGTTGAGAGATGACATTATAAGACCAGCATCTTTCATTTGACGATAGGAGAGATGACAATCACATTTGATAATGTGTGATTATTATTGCATATTTCTATTGTTGGTGATTTTTATAGTTATTTGCACACATCTAAGGAGGTGGTCATTGTATTGTTGATGAAACTTTTTAATATATTTTACAAAAATATCATTATTAAATTCATAACTTATTCGCATGTGATGGAAATTATGATAAAGTACCAAACTTTTTACTGAAATGAAGCACCCAGAAATTATTAGTTGAAAAAGTATAGTTTTAGAAGCAGTCTAGAATCATCATAACTTGTGAACTATTTCTGGATATATTTAATGCTGATTACCTGCCAACCAGAGTTCTATGCTTTATGCTTTAAAGACATGATATGCCACCCTATTCTATCTATCTTTACAACCCAGCACTTGCTTTGCCATTGCTGCCGGCCTAGCTAGTTTCTTTGGGCCATAACAACAAGGTGCATGTCACATCCTCACTTCTCCATTATTTGATTGTCCCCTTTTTTTGTCACATTGGTCTTGACTCTTCATACATGCCAATCAGAAAATATATATAAACAATATATGTGCAACTTTTACTATTTAAATGCAACCTTGGTACATTTTCTCTTTTGGTCACGTTGGTGTGATTTGGTTTGCTCTGCTGGATGCATGGGCAGTGTGGTGTGGATCCTCCCTCTTTTGTTTCTCTACAACTGCATGCCAGTTGCTATCCTTTGGCTTACTAACAAATCCTCATGAAGGTTTTTTATTTTATTATTATTATTACTAAAACTTAGATGCAGTGAGTGTTAATTAGATTCATATTAGATAATTCAAAATTACATTGAAATATTACCTAACGTGGTTTTAAGTAAATATTTACTTATTTAATTTCACGTTCAAGAATTAATTCTGAATCGATTTTGAGCTGATATAATACAATTTTAGATAACTTTTACAATGGATAAAATAAATTTATATTTAGTTTTACTACTATTTTATTTTTATAATACAAAAATAAATTAAATCTCTTTAGATTAACTAAAATTAATTTTATTTAAAATCATACTTTTATTTTAATAACCTAAGATGATTTTTAATGTTAATTTTTATTGCATGGATTTTTTTGGAATAAAACTGTAATTATGATTACATAATAATATTAAAAACAACTTGAAGAACTATATTAAAGTTTTTTTTTTTTTTTTTATCATGTACGGGATGATCACAGTCTTTAACAGCTATAGTTATTTATTAGGAGCTTTTTCTCGGGAGTAACATGACAACAAGAAGGCTTCAGGAATTCTTTTCTCAACAAAAAGCTGACTAACTATTTTATTATTAATAGAAATCAAGACGCCCTTAATTTGTGAGGCATCATCAACTGCTAAACTACAAAGCAGCCAATATTTTGTAGGACCACCGACGGACTGACCCAGAGGGAAATATCTTAGGTGATAACTTTTAGAGAGGAAAATAACAAATGTAAGTTAATAAGTTTGAGTTATTTATTGAAAATGGTGTAAATTTGTGAAATGAAATATTGATGTAATTTGTCCAAATTACGGAGGGAGGACTTTGAGTCTGTAATAGTACTACTAACTATCTGGTTTTAAGTAGGATTGTATGTTATGAAGTATATACGAGTAAGGGAACCAAAAAAATGAAGAAATACACGTAATTGTGTTTTTGGTAGCAAAAAGTTTAGAAGAATTAAGTCATGAGACTTATAAAAAATCAGGACATGTTTTAAAATTTTAAAGAGTGTTAATTATAATAATCATGAAAAAAAATTAAATTTACTATATTCCGTTACAAAAGAGTTACCGACAGAATTAGCGACGGATTTAACGACGGATTTAACGACGGTCAGAGAGTGGCGTCGTTAGCGTGAGAACTGACGCTGTTAGCATGGGAGATGCGCTAGAGTGGCGCGATTAGCGCCAGAATGGCCCTGGAGACCCCCCAGATTCGAATATCTGGTGAGATTAGTACCAGAATGCTCCAGAAAGTCATTTCTTTCGAATTCTTGGCGCGATTAGCGTGGGGAGTGGCGCTAGTAGCGTGGGGACGAGTTCAAGACCCTATAAAAGGGTCATTTGGACGAATTTTTGGGTTCTTCTTCTTCTTTGAGCCTCCTTCCGTCATTAATGAAGTAGAAAGCTTCATATCTTCTCCGTTCTTCATCTAAACACTTCCCACCCAACTAGAAAGTTGATTAGAACTCTTCCATGAGCTACATTCCAGCTTCAGTTCCTCGCGAGAACCATCAATCGGAGAGATCCCGTTCTCTAGGGAACTTTGTAAAACTGAGATTTGGAAGGAAAAGAAGGCGATTCAAGGACGCTAAAGCTTGGGGAAGTGATCTTCTAGGCTTCCTCGACAGTTTAGAGATAAGAAACTCAAATTTTACCGATTGATTTGTGAGATTGATAATGGGATGAATAGTAACCCATTTGTGTTAGGGCTGGAGTTAGGCTTGGATTCTATAGAAAAGTATGCTCAAGAGGCTGTTCTGATGTATATTGAACTTTGAATCATGACTATTGATGAAGTTTGATTTTGGCTTTGATATATGTATGAGTAGGAAGAATGTTGGTTAAATGGAGGGTATTATGATATGTATGAGCCTAGATTCTTTTACAAAATATGTTCAGGAGACCATATAAACGGTGAAAACGTGTTGAAGTAATCATTTTGATGAAATTGATAATCATTGAAATATGGTCTGGTTAGGACATGAAATTGGTTTATGCAGAGTCTTAGAGAGACTCTAGTTCCTTGGTTAGGCTGAGATAGATCCTGCTGAAGGTCTGTGAATCGCCTATAAGGTGATTAGCTCTGATAACCCTAAGATAGAGAACAGAGAGGTTGTAATGGAAATGAATAACGTTTCTTTTCATTCTAACGGTTGAGGACCATTATTGATTGATTGTTTGTATGCCTTGTGTAGGGCGTGATACAGACATTGCTGGTGGCTGTGACCACGAAGCCGGGAGAGTCGGTGTAGTGCTGAGAGCAGGTAAGCTCTTTGTTCTTGGGAGTGTTTCTCCTTGATTGTGTTCCACCATACTCCAGAAGGAGTGATGGTTATTGTATGAATTGATGCATGTATATTGAAATTGTGTGTTACTATTTTGATTGAAAACATGTACTTGATATACATGGATTGAGGCTATGTGGGTTGATTGATGAGATTTTCTCTGGCAAGTAGAACGGACTAAATATGGACTTCCCTTAGAGGCAGAGTTACGTGGAACAACTCTAAGTGGTCAATATATGTGTGTATGTGATAAAACCTGAGAAAATGCACCTGTTGCAGATGAGTTTCTCTCGGAAGTGCCATATATGTCTGAGTGTGTCCTGGAATAAGATACCTGTCGCAGATGATCTTTTTCCAGGCAATACGGTATAGATATATTTATATATGTGAGTAAATCCTTGGAGAATGTACCTGTTGCAGATGATATTTCTCAAGGAATATAATATATCTATCTTTGTATATGTTGTATCTGAGTTATAATATACATGTGATATGTTGTGAACTGTTGAGGGCCGTGATGGCTAAATGATATTGATGCGTTTTATAAAAAGGGTACTGATAAACCCTTGAGACATGTGTATATGTGTTGTTATGGCTTGAGAGCTGTGATGGCTAGTTGTAATGCCAATTTTGATATTATATGCATAGAAGTGAACAGGGGGAGGAAAGACCTTCAAGGACCCTGAGTTTACTGAGATTGTTATCTCACCCATGTTGGGGTTATGTTTTGCAGGTGATACTGAGGGAGCTGCTGAGAGATCCCAGGGCAAGAGGCCTGAGCAGGGATAGCTTCTGTGAGAACCTTAGGCATAGGGTTGAAAGCATGTTAGCTCTACATTTTGATATATACCTATTGTTTTGTACCCTGATAGGGATTTTGTATAGTTTTGAGATATACATTGTATATTATGAGAATTCATCATATATGATGTACAGTGGGTGTTGTTAATGACGTTTGATGTCGTCATTTTGTTTATTGCTTCTGAATTAATTATCTGTGACAATAGCTGCTCTTAATAACCATAAATCAATGTTAATGCACCGGATGCATACGAGGCGTTACATTAATAGAGACACTTAAATATCATCCAAAAAAATAACATCCTCATGTGGCCAACAAAATTCTATAAAACTATATTAGTACTTTTAATAATTAAGTATATTTTCTTTTAAATAAAGAATAAATACCAAAATAACTTGTTATATTTGAAATATTTTGTCGTATCTTATAAATAATCGAGGCATGTTATTAATTATTAGTCATTGACTATCCTTTTTGTCGTATCAAAATTAGTTATTGGTGAAGAATTTGGCTATTTTTATTATATTTTTTTAAGTTATAAATTCAAATATCCTTACCATTCTGATAAAAGAGGTCCTTACAAATATTATACTGAAAAAGATCAATATTACTTGTCTTTTTTACGGAAAAAAGTCATTGTTAAAGCATGACATGAGATGAAAAAAATCGAGAAAATATAATTTAGATGATTGAGTATAATGTATAAATTATTATAAAATTTTTAATATTATTTATAATTTTGGCAAATATAAAAAAGTAACTTAAAAAATAATAACAGTAACCAATTAAGTGTGAGATAATTAAAACTAAATTTTACGTTTTTCGCTTTGTTGTTGTACATTATCCATAACATATATAAATACATGATTGATATTTCATCCATTATAGCATTGTAATTGTCATCTACCACTAGTTCCAAAACCGATTATGATTTAGATGGGATGACTATGACAAGGAGACTAACAACCTACTGGGATTTTCTTACCTATTGCCCCCCTATTTTCTGCATGAACACATGAACATGACTGAGAAAAAGGGTCTCAATAGTTGCAGGGAAAAGCTAGCTTCTTTTGGCACAAATCGTTTGTATTATTAGTTGTTGCATGCTGTTATATCCTTTTGTAAATGGCTCAACCTGTATTTCTAATTTTAAATTTCATAAATTAAAACTGATTTTATTTCACATAATTAAGTATCACCGAGAGGGTATAGATCAATTAATTAGCACATAAATGTGTTAGTTTAACGTGTATTTCAAATTAAGCTTTGAGTATTGTTTTGTATTCATAATAATAAAAAATATCATGATCAATCAATTGAGTTAGACCCTCTTGACAATTGAGTATAAAACTAGATTAACAGTGTATTTAACAAAACATTTCAGTTGAAAAATTTGCTTACCTATTTGGTAAAAAAAAAATAGTAATTTTTACCTTTTCTTGAAACTCTATCTGAAATATCATTTTTTAAAACACTAATTTTTAACTTCTAGTTTTTTTATATACTTATTCCCTTTTTATACTTAAATATTTATTGAATTTCCTTTTAATCTTTTTTATTTAAGATAAAATTTTATTATTTTTATTCTTTGCATAATTTTATATTTTTTAACTATTTCAATATATAATTTTATCAAATACTTATCATTCAATAAAATAGTTTTCTAACTTCTAATTAGTTTATTATATATAATCTTACCCTCACTCGAGGATCTCCAATAAAAAATAACTATGGTATTTGCAAAACATAAATTAAGTGGCTCAACTGGGGCACCGGCTCTGTAATGATTATGACAACAACAAAAAAAAAAGTCGAAAAAATCATTTACTACTTTCAAGTGCACCTTTAAAAGGGTATCAACATCATGTGTTGGTATGGTACTAAGTCAAAATTGGTGATTTTTCTTGCCTCCTTAATTATGTGCATCAGCCTATGACAGTATCTTTTTCTTGCTTATAAGAAATTCAATGCACCAGGCTCAAATGGCAATGGCTTAAAATGCCAAATGGTTGTGGACAACCATAAAAACAGATACACCTTAAATAGATATAAATAACTAAATTAAAGCCGTTTCATGTTGAAACTTTCTTTCAAGTTTAAAATTATTTATGTGATTTTGAACGGTTCTGTTCTGTTGGTTCCAGAAGAAACGGTGTATTTGGTTACAGCAGTCACGGATTCCTTAGTCCAAAAAACAATATTCGACTTAGCCACAAGTTCTCTTGCAAAAGTTGACCTAAGATAATGTCCCCCTAAAATGCTATATTATATTCTGACCCCTTAACCTAAGTTTATTATTAAAAATGAAAATGTGGTATGATGCTATGTACAGTTTTCAGTTGAAAACAATTATATAAGGTTGGTAGTGCAGAAAATCAATAAAATAACCTAGCAGACACCTGTTTCTACAAATAAAGAAAATCAATAACATTTATTCTTCTGTTCCCAAGAAATAAATTGTAATCCAATATGAAATCAGTGTCCTAACAGCTATTGATCTTGTCTTCAATGACATTTGTTTGCTATTTTGACAAAGCATGGTAGTTGCATTATGTAATTAGCTCAAAGTAGGTTCCACTCTACTACACCTTAGCATTTAAGCCCCCATTGTAAATCCATGCCAAACATCACAGTTTTGAAATTGTCTAAGGGAGAAAGAGAATAACACATTGTGAAGTGAAGTGAAAGAATGTGAATGCTACTATACCCTTGTAACTCTGCATTTCTTTTGCAAGAAAGGAATTGTATACAAGTCTTTTTGTTTTCTGAAAAAGGAAAGTGAAAAGTATACACTATGCAGTAAATTGCACTGGTTGTGCAGAGGGACTGATTAATTAGAATACGTTATTATTCACTCTTTTATCACCTTCCTCTTCTCTAACATGATCAACCACACCAAAACCTCACTGTACAAACAAAATCTGACTATAAACAAAACACCAGAAGAACACAACTCAAAAAATTTGTTCAATTACCTGTGTTAAATTAAATGTCATCATTGCCAACCCATAGTAGTCTTATCCGACTCGACCAAGATTGTCTCCTGTAGACGATACAATAGTTTCGGACAAAAAAGAGGAAACTAGCAGCAGCACATGGGGCAGCGGATTAGTCCATTTTCATTGCAATCAGGGCAACGCTGGAATCCATACTCACCCACCTCACCATCATAATCTTCTTCTTCATCACCTTCATAGTAGATTTTACAACTTCCATAACAAGTTTCACAAGGCATAAACCTCACATCCCCACATGCCGTGCATAGTCCATCGCCATCAACACCGTCTTCAATCTTTCCACAACAATCAAGCAATTTCTCAAGTTTCCCCTCCTCATGCAGTTGCTGAATTTCCTCAGCTCCACCAATGTAGTTCCTCCCAACAAACACCCTTGGCAATCCTAACCCTCCCTTACCATATCCATGGCCTAATAGCTCCTTGAGCTCCTCCTTGAACCCTGAATGCATTGACACATCCCTCTCATCCACCCTCACCCCCAAGCCCTTCAGAATTAGTCTCACATGGCAGCAATCCTCATAAGTCTTTCTCACGCCACGCAAGCTAGTGAAATACAACACCACCTTGTCCTTCCCACATGACTTCAAATCCACAACAACATCATCATCATCACTGATCTTCTCTTCCCCAACAGAGAACCCCTTTCTATCCATGCCCTCTTGCTTCTCTTGTGACGATTTCTTGAATGAAGAAATAACATCATCACTGATCTTCTCTTCCTCAATAGAGAAAAACCTTTTTCTGTCCATGCTCTCTTGATTCTCTTGAGGCTCATCATCAGAATCTGAAACTGCTATTGGTTTGGCTGAATCATTGCCATTCTGAATTAAGGGTGGATCAACATCAACATGCCTATTGACATTGACCTCAAAAGAGAAGCTCTTGAAGTGCTTTGGTGATCTGAAAGGGCTTGTTGTGTCTTCAAGACCTTCCATTAGTTCCCATGTGTTGATTGTCTCTGGCTCACAAGGTGGTGTTGAGATTGGAGACTTCATCATAGCTTTTGGCAACATCTGTTCAATCATTTCAGACCATGTCTTTGGCTCATTCTTCTTCTTCTCCTCAACCTCAACCTCGTCATCATCATCATCATAATCCTGATTCTGGGGCCTGAAACTGTCACTACCAATGACCTTGCCATTGGGAAACCTTAAACCATTGCCATGATTGTTGTTGTTGTTGTCGTCGTTGTGGGGTACATCCTGGTCCAGAGAACCTAGTGTGGTTGATGTCAGTGCCACAACATGGTAACTGTCTCCTTTGGTTTGAGGTGGGTGATGTACATGCACTGAGAAGCTTCTAGCCATAGTAGAAGAATAATAAGGGGTGTTGCAGTGACAATGTTGACATCCCTTTGGTTTGGAATTAGCACAACCCATAATAATCACAACACAAATCTGAATTGATAAATTGATAAATGAACACACACAAAAAAAAACTTTGTTTTTAGGGAATCACAAGTACCCCACAAACAAACACAAATCCAGTCCACTCAAAGTGCTTGCATCATCAAACAAACAAAAAAAATTGTGAAATAAAGTAAAAAAGAAAAAAATGTAGACAAATTTGGTGCCACGGGTTCATTCATATTCCAGAAATGGCAATTTGAGATGGAAGATTTTCAATAGTTAAAAATTTGGGAATTGAGGGTAACCAAAAAACAAGTCTTAAATTGAATGAAGAAGAGAGAAAAAATCTCTCTCACAAACGCGCACACGCCAGAGAGAACTTGAAAGGAAAGAAAAGGGAAGTGAGATGGAAACAGAAATGAATCCAAAGTCAAAGAAAGAGGGCGATCGAGAGATCAATCATTCAACAACCATTCATCATCAACCCACCCCTACACGCTCACTCTCTCTCTCTCTCTCTCTCTAGAGTTTTAGAGAGAGGAAAAATAACGATGAACTAGATTGGAAGAATGTAACTTCTGGCAAGAGTGGTTTATTATGGACATTAGACAGAACCCATAAAAGGAATTGCAAAATACTAATTAGTGTATGCACATTTACCGTGGTTATACATCTTATCACAAATTGACGACTTGATGATTTCTTATTAATTTTATAATAGACATCTTAAAAAATATATTAGTAATGATTTGATGATTTCTAATTAATACTATAAGTTTATTTTACACATTCTTCCTACAAATTGAAACTAAAAATATAAAAGAAAATAGTGTATGAATTGACAGTTGAAACCTTTTTTATGGATTTTTTTAACCAAATTTTATTATTTTACAAAATTAATTATCAAATTAGATTATTATGTATGTTTTAATTTATGATTTTTTTTTATTTTTTAAGTGTTTATTGTAATGTTATGTTTATAACATTAAAATAAAAAAAATAATAAAGATTAAATTATATTTTAGATAAATAATCATTTTCGTCTCTTAAGTATATAACGTTAACAAATTCGTTCATGAACGTGTCAGGTAGACTCTTTCATTATTAGTAATGGAGGAAACACGGATGAATAAATTTGTAACATTTTTTCTATTTACGGGACTAAAATTTGAATTTTATCGTTTAAGGACAAATTTATAAGTACTTTATATATTTAACGACAAAAATGATTATTTATCCAAATTTAATATTAACTATTTTAAATAATTATGTAAACCGACTGTGGATTGATTGAGAAAGTAAAAACTTTTATACTAACCATAGATACCTCTTTAAATAAAAACTATGGGTTCGCAAGTGTGAGGGGAAATGGTTGAGTGCTATCCTATGATCAGTTGATCACTTGTTTGCTCGACAATGCAATCGAAACTCTATCCGTTACATCCACTCACGTTGTTTTTGTTGTTGTCTTGTTGCGTTATGTTTCTATTTTATTTTTTATGGGATAAATGCGTTATATTACGTAATGTTATCATCGTTGCTATGCAACATTCGTGGAAACCTCTTTCTTTTGGTTTTTATTTGTTAAAAAAAAAAAAAAAGTTGTGTCTCAATATGGCCACAGTTACTCGTGGCAATTCTATCATCACTCGCAACATTTGGCGCGTGCAGCCGGATCCCCACTCCCAAGTCAGATGGTGAATGACGGTGCCGGTGCGTACGCGCTTTTGCAAGTTTCGCTAAGTTGTGTTTACCACGGATAGGGTAAGGCGCGTTGAAGAGGCTTTAACAAAAATTATTTTATTTTTTTCATAATAATTCATTTTTCTAATTTCTTTTTTTATATATATTCAATCTTGTCCTTATTATAAGTTAAAATTAAAAGTATGATTTTTTTTTTTTTACTTTTTATAAGTTCCAATCTCTTTTCTCTAATTTCTATTAAAAAAATCTCTTTCCTCAAAAAAAAAAAAATTACAATCTCAAACATCTCATGTTAATTATTTTTTAATTAAAGTCAGTTTTAGAATAACCTGGTAATAAGATAAACATAAACTATTAATGTTAATTATTACATTGATTCTTTTTTATCTACCTTTTAAGGTTATTTTGGTAGAAATTAAGAAATATAATAAATTTCATTGATTCTAATAAATTAGTTATGAAATTTTCTATTTCATCCCTTTTTCTTTCCACTCCATAATAAATATAATTATAACAAAAAAACAAGAATATAATTACTAATAACTATTAACATATTTGATAGTAGCTTGTGTCCCCTTAATCAAGTGGTTGAGAGTTTAAATCCTGATTGATTCTTGGATATGAAATCAATCCTGTTAGGAGAATAATATTCATCTTTTGTGTGTTGGAGATTCCCCACAAAAATTAGTCAACACTTTTGGTAAAACTAATTTGTACCAATACTATGATTATCAAAAAAAAATATTCACAAGCCAAATTTTGAAAAAAAATATTTATTTAAATGCTCTCAACACAACTAAATAACTAATTTCTTCAATCATGATTGATGAATTAGTTGGACTTTATAATAAGAACCACGAGGAGTACTATGGATTCCCATGCCAAAGCTAGGGGTAGATCCATACTTCAATGTTAGTAGGGACTAAAGAAGAAAGCTAAGATTCATAATGCATATTAGGTTTTATATAAAAAAAATATTCATATATTGTAAAACACTAATTATATCAATAATTTATTATAATATTAAGAGAAAATATAATTAAACAAAAACAAACCAAACACTTTTTAAAGATCGAAGATTACAAAATTTAGTCATTAACATGTCACAAACATCTTTCATGGATTCATAATAAATATTAGTGTTTACATTAATCAAAATTTTAAGAAAATTAAAAGAATAATAATGTCATGTCATGACAATATATAGTCGATGCTCTAAATTTTTTACATATTTTTAGTACAATTCAATATTTGTTTTTTTTTTTTCAAGATTTATTCACTGGCCTGTTGGGATTCAATCACCAATAATGTTCAAATAAACAAAGACAAGAAGATAAAACGAATTTCTTCAAATAAACAAATATGCAAAAAGTGACCGAAAAGAAAGAATATTTATTAGTATGACTCAAATCTCAATTTATCAATATCTTATATAATGTTTGTAATTAAGTTTACACTATTAGATATGTTAATAAATAACTTTTAATTATCAAATCATTTATAATGAAATTCATATAAAGAAAATGCTAATAAAGTACTGAAAATATAATTATTTATAGTCTTTAAAATAACAATAATAGAAGATAAAAAAATACTATTGAAAATAAAAAAAATATTTGAATATTTTGTCAAAAAAGAAACAAAAATACAATTTTATTGACAATAAATATTATGAAAACGAAGTAGATTATTTATCTAAAAAGATAAAATATTTTATTTTCACAATGAATACCATAAAAAGATAAATATCATTTACGAATTTACGATTTTATAAAGGATTTATGGGAGATTAATA
>PYAF01004537.1:2160777-2171934 GCA_007407185.1 Glycine tomentella | reverse complement strand
TGATTTTTATGGATGTTGATATGTTGATGTGATTAAGATAGGTGGATTCATGTTTCCATGTTTCAAGTCCAGTACGAGGCTTTGGGGAAACAGAATCTGATGCTACATACAGTACGATATGTAGTACCCAGGTGCAAGGATATATGGCAAAATTCATGCATGTTTGCGTAAGACTATAGCAGCGTCCACACTCAGTGTGACCACATACAGTACGATATGTGGAGGCCATTTGCCCTGGGATAGTTCATCTCATGCATTCATGTAGTTGCATATTGCTTGTGAATGTGTTTGATTATTTGAATGATTTTACTAACATAATAATAGGTTCGGGATTTAGCTTTACCTACTGAGAAATTTATTTCTCACCCGATTTGTTTCATTTTTTTTAGATGGCAATGATGGACAGGTTTCATGAAGCCTTGGAGTAGTGAAGAAATATAAAAGAAGTTATATAACAAGCTGGATATTTGAGAAAGTAGTGTACTTGTATTATATAAACTTTTGTATCAGAGACATTGGCTATGTATATAAGTAACAAATCTTTTGCAGAGTTTACATTTTAAAAACTTTACTATTATACGTCTCTTAGAAATTTATCCTTAAGTAAAAATAAAAATAAGTAAATATTTAGGTCGTTACAGTTAAACAATATATATTAATTATTGTAAATTCTATTTTCTAAGTTGGATTCCTATAAATAACAAAATACTTTAAAAGACAAAAGCTAAATGAGACAAGTGGTAAATGCGGACCCTTATTTGCTAAATATATCTCCTATGTAATTTTTTAATTTTTATTTCTCAAAATTACCCTTTCTGAAAAGTAAATTTTCAGAAGTGTTACAATTTTAGTACTTTCTAAAATTTACTTCTTGAAAGCAAAAATGAAGTTGTATTAGCTTTCCATAGAGTTCTCAATGTATTTGGGAAGACCAATATCCATTACCATAAGCTAAGCAACATTAATTCATTTCACCATAAGAGAGACTCATCAAACACTACCAAATTGATAATTGAGTCTGCATATACAAATTAACACCAAATACACTCCAAATTTATTCCATTCCAAATCAACAACCATTTTTTATATTAATTAAGAGTGAACTCACACTCTGATGTCGACACCAGAAACTGTGAAACACTCTTCGTTGAGAGCCTGTTGCACACTTTAGCAACCACAACAACCATTGCCCATGAATTCCAACGAACCTCATCTACTGAAGGAGTTGATCCTTTGTAACTTTCTTGGTCTTTCGTAATTCATAGACATGCACAAATGTCCCAAACAAGATGGGTTCAGTGAACGAGTTCTCGAGAAACAACTCCATTGTATACAATATTGCAAAGCGTAAGATCTCAATTTCTTCTTTGATTACACATGTGTCGATGAAGAAATAAGAACATGAGGAGCACGATGGTAGTGTCCACAACAAAATGGTACTACGCGATTGTGTATTGCGAGAAAAGTTTGGTGTAGTGTTTTATCAGAGATGTAGGTTGGGGTGATTGTGTTTGACAAGGTTTTCAAATTAGCAAGTAGGGGTAATTTTGAGAGAGAAAATAACCAAAAAAATTCATATAGGAATCACATTTAATAAATAAAGGTGGTTCATTTAGCAATTCTCAATAGAACTATATAACAAAGAGTACGAGTGTTTAAAACCAAACCAAATCAAGTGTAAAACAAAAAATTAATCCAAAAAATCGAAAACCACAGAAAAACTGATGCTCATTAGTTTGGTTTGGTTTTCGTATTTTCCAAACATCCCGGTTTGGTTTGATATACGATATGGCATGCGAAAATTGAACCAGACCAAATCACATCGTGACATCCCTAGAAATTATGGTTGCAATTAGTGTTATGTCTACTTTCTAAGTTTTCATGGCTGGAAGCATTTTAAGTTCAATAGTTGGAACTTGGAAGCAAATATTATGTTCTATTTTTTACTTTTTAAGTCGAATGATTTATTATTTAAGTTGAATGATTATTATTTAAGTATTATTCAACTTGAAAATAATAATTATTTTACTTTAAGCTCAATTGTTGTCCATTTATATTGTTGATTGTTGAACTAGTTATTATTCAAGTTTTGTCCAATTAATAACAAACTTTATAAGAATTTTTTAATAAAAAAATTAGTTTGGTGTAGTTCTGATTTTACAAATACTTTAAACTGAATCAAACTGCATCACACTTAATTTTATTATTTAATTTAGACTAATTTTAAGTAAAAATCATACCAAACTACACGACAAACACCCTAGCCAAAAGTGAAAATGATAACATAGTAAAAGGCCCTAATGAATGATTGAGGCTGGGAATGCAATTGCTTTTGAATTAGCCTTTTTAGAAATGTAATTTTGAACATTCTAGATAAGCATTTTTAGAATATAATTTTATATTCTAGATTAATTAAGTGCAGGAAGCAACTATGGAGGTGCAAGAAGCAATTGCGCGCTGAACACTTGATGGAGGTTAAAATGCCCATATATACAGTGTACCATATTCAAGTTTTCGGTCATTTTACTACGAAAAAGAGGATTTGGGCCATTTGAGAAAGAGCAGAAGCCTACATATTTCTACTGCATGATCCCTGGATACTTGAAATTTACGATGCATACATCTCTCTTGCATCCAACAGTTATTACATTTTAAATAATAACAATATAACAATATATATATATATATATATATATTTCTTCTTTTACACTAGTTACTAGCAAATAAATTTCTTATTCGGCATTCACCGTTTAAGTTAACATGAAAGTTATATTATAATTACCAACAATGGATTTTGTGAGTAATTTGGTTTGGGTCAATAGTAATGCCCACCAAATTGTTGCGATAATGTGACCTTGCACTGGAACAATGATAGGTTGTCTATAGCCCTTCTTTGCAAGAACCTCGCAAAATTATTAAATCAGAGTTGTTATTGTTTCCTACTAACTTTTGAAATTTTCAAAAATACTCTTTTTCACAATTCACAATAGAAATACACTTTTTTGCATTAGTCGGATGCAAAAAATATTGTGCAACTAAAATTCTCTTGAAAAAAATAATCTCGGATTGGAACCTTGTAGATGAAAAAACATGATTGGGAGGGGAGATTCCACTGAAAGTGAGCAACTAGATTCTCGATAGAATTTAATCATTAATAAAATGAGTGAATACTTCACACCAAAAATATTATTATACAACAAAATCCATCAATGCTATATAAATTTAAGGAACCTATGGAAGAATCACATGTCAAGTTTTTAAGGGTCCAACTAATTTTAACATATATCAGGATTTCATATCAGTACAAAAAAAAATTACTAATTCGAAACAAAAATTAGCTTGGAAAATATTCCAAGGCTAACTCGACGCTAATTAGTGACAAGTTGTTGAAGAAAACCTTGTGTTCGGGATCCAATGGTATGGCTAATCCCTCGCCTAGTTAAAAAATAATTTAACAAGGGAAATGATCCTTGGCAAAATTCTTGTCAAAGTCTTTATAAAAATACTAAACATAAAATTTATACTTAGCAAGGACATATTTTCCAAGCTATTCCCTCATTGAGTTACAAAGGAAATATTTGTCACAAGTCTATCACTAAATAAAGAGGATTCAACATACCGGATGAATATTCCACTTTGCGAAGGATATTGTCCCCACAAAATCCATCGCAAATGTTAACATACAATTTTAAATTTTGAGATGCATGCTCCCCCTCGCCATTCTGTCACTATTTAATTTTTATTAAAGAATAAGTAATTTTAAGAGTTATATCATATCATAATTTAAAAATCCAATTCAAATTATGAAAGAATGATTTAAAAATGTTATCATGTGTAAATATATTTATATTATTATTTGATATAATACAAATGACACTTAATTAATAATATTATAAAAAATTGAAATAAAATCAATTTAGAAAAATAATATAATCTATAACAAAATTATTTCTAATTTGAAAAAGAAAGTCTTTGTACATGTTCACCCATTAGTGATATGAACATTTAAAAGAAAAGTGTTTTCTTAAAAATAATTGTTGATTAATTAGTTAATTATTATGGTTTTCTTAAATAATTATTAGTTAATGCATGTTTATAAACACATATACAAAGGCTGACACTAAAAATTTATTTAGAGTTTACAGTATTTGTATTTTTCATTTAGAATTTATATTAATGCAAGAAGTTTCATTCCCAAATCTTTTTGTACTCTGTCATTTTTGCATGATTTTCATTGTTTGCCCTTGGTTAGAACTAAAGAGTAAGAATATGTCATTGATGTTCTCAATTGACTATTTTTCCCCTTTTAATATAAATTCAAGTTTCATTAAATCATCAATGCACTAATTTTGTGAGTTATTCTTATGAATTATTGATTCCTTAGATGTCCGCTTTTTTGCGCTTTGTGTAATTTCTTTTCTATTGGGTTATGCATGTTTTAGTTGATAGCAAAATAATTAAACAACTTGAAATGCATCACATTCAATAAATCTACACAATTCAAAAATTGCATTTTAAT
This sequence comes from Glycine tomentella, assembly GCA_007407185.1. NCBI lineage: Eukaryota > Viridiplantae > Streptophyta > Magnoliopsida > Fabales > Fabaceae > Glycine > Glycine tomentella. Next base: position 2,167,415 of record PYAF01004537.1, on the reverse strand, counting down.
GCTATTCTAATATGTTATCACAAGAGGCAGAGCACAAGAGATATTATTTATAATGAATTGTAGTCCACAATCAACAAAACAAAAGATGGTGTATTTGTCTCTAACTGGGCAATGAACTACATTGTATGTATTTTTAAATGTATATAAATCTTTTGTTAATTGTTGTGGTACTAAAATATTATTGATTTATTGTAGGAAACATATGAACCTAGTTTAGTAGAAAAAGATGGAGATGACACATCAAAGCATCCCACAGTTGACTATGAAGTTTGAGTTATATACATGAGCATTAAAATAATATGTGTCTGAATGCAACAACGTAATCATATTCTGCATCTTAAATGGTTCTTAAACTATAACCTGACACAAACTTCATTTAAAGAAAGAAGAAAATAAAGTAAAATCCATAAATGCATAATCTAAGAATATTCTAAATTAATAGAAAACAACCTATAGATATCTCAACAAAGCTCCTAGGAAGATTCTCAATCAAAACTCAATAGTAATTATTAAAATAATATCTATCTAGTTGATCCGTCATTACTTTTGCGGTTGAACTTGTTCTTCTTGTATTCAAGAATCTGTTATGCAAGAAGATACAACTCATCCTAGGGATGACCACCGTCAAAATTTCTATATTCATCCATTTGAGGATATGAACAATGTAAGTTGAACTACTGCATATGTTGTACTTGTTGCATTTCATGTTATGGCACTGCACAATTTGGAGGAGGTGGAACCCAATTATGTTGATCAATATGGGGAGTAACGATCATATGAATGTCTTCTAAGGTTGTGTCATGAATGCTTCTTCTTTTCCTCTCTTTCTCTGGGGCATTCTTGTGTTCGAAGTATTTTTGAGCATGACTTGGAACCTGAGTTGGAGTTTTCGATGGAACAAATTTCTTTGAAATGTTTTCCCATTGTCCCTTTTTATATTTCTCAAATCCAAGGAGAAATGACCTATGTTCTTCTTTTGTCCAATGTATGTATTTCTTGGAATGAATCGACCACGATGAGTCATCGGATAACATGACATGATTGGAGTCCGTATTTTGCTAAAGCAAGTGGTGTGAGTAGTTGCTCGACACATGGACATGCTCAGATGCAATGTTGTTGAATGTCTCCTCCGCTGACTTGGTAGGAACCTGAGAGGTAGGAACCCGAGCAGGGCGAGCAGGTGGAATAGGAACAAAATCAGCATAAGTATAAACCCTGTTAGGTGCAGGAGCAGGAACAAGAAGAGGGATCAAGAACCATCTAAGGGGAAAGAGTAATAAGAACCTCTTCCCCAGGAGCAACAACGGCAAGAATCTCATCCGCTGCAGGATCAAGAACCTCAGGAGGCTGAGGGGATGAATCGTGAGTGGCAAGATTATTCAAAACTCATCAAACCCTTTGTTTACTTGTTCGAGGTCGAGCGAATCCAAGACTACATTGTGCCATGGATCATCTTTCTCCTTCAACAACTCTTCTATCTCCTCCTCGTCAAATTAATAATCAGACATTGTTTTCTTTCTTTTCCCTTTATGATTTCTATTACTGATTAGTGAATTAGCTCTGTTTCCCTTTTAATCTTATAAATTCAAGTTTCAGTAAATCATCAATGCACTAATTTTGAAAGCTATTCTTATGAATTATTGATTCCTTAGATGCCCATTTTGTTATGCTTTGTGTAGTTTCTTCTCTATTGGGTTATGCATGTTTTAGTTGATAGCAAAGTAAGCAAACAACTTGAAATGCATCACATTCAATAAACGTACACAATTCAAAAAAAATTGCATTTTAATGTTATTCTAATATGTTATCACAAGAGGCAGAGCACAAGAGATATTTCTTATAATGAATAGTAGTCCACAATCCACAAAACAAAAGATGGTGAATTTGTCTCTAACTGGGCAATGAACTCCATTGTATGTATTTTTAAATGTATATAAAATCTTTTGTTAATTTTTGTGGTACTAAAATATAATATTTATTGTAGGAAACATATGAACCTAGTTTAGTAGAAAAAGATGGAAATGACACATCAAAGCATCCCATAGTTGACTATGAAGTTTTAGTTATATACGTGAGCATTAAAATAATATGCGTCTGAATGCAACAACGTAATCATATTTTGCAGCTTAAATGGTTCTTAAAGTATAACTTGACACAAACTTCATTTAAAGAAAGAAGAAAATAAAGTAAAATCCATAAATGCATAATCTAAGAATATTCTAAATTAATAGAAAACAACCTATAGATATCTCGACAAAGCTCCTAGCAAGATTCTCAATCAAAACTCAATAGTCATTATTAAAATAATATCTATCTAGTTCATTTGTGATTGTTTTTGTGGTTGAACTTGTTCTTCTTGTATTCAAGGATCTGTTGTGCAAGAAGATACAACTCGTCTTGGGGATGGCCATCGTCAAAATTTCTATATTCATCCATTTTAGGAGATGAACAATGTAAGTTGAACTGCTGCATATGTTGTGCTTGTTGCATTTCATGTTGCGGCACTGCAAAATTTGGAGGAGTTGGAACCCAAATATGTTGATCAATATGGGGAGTAACGATCATATGAATGTCTTCTAAGGTTGTGTCATGAATGCTTCTTCTTTTCCTCTCTTTTTCTAGGCATTCTTGCATTTGAAGTATTTTTGAGCATGACTTGCAATCTGAGTTGGAGTTTTCAATGGAACAAATTTCTTTGAAATGTTTTTCCATTGTCCCTTTTTATATTTCTCAACCCAAGGAGAAATGACCTATTTCTTGGGATGAATCGACTAGGATGCGTCATTGGATAACATGACATGATTGGACTCCATATTCTGTTGAAGCAAGTGGTGTGGGTAGTTGCTCGGCACATGGACCTGCTCAGATGCAATGCCATTGAATGTCTCCTCCGCTGACTTGGTAGGAACCTGAGAGGCAAGAATCCGAGCAGTTCAAGCAGGTGGAATAGGAACAAAATTGGCAAGTATAAACCCTGTTAGGTGCAGGAGCAAGAACAAGAAGAGGATTAAGAACCATCTGAGGGGAAGGAGTAATAAGAACCTCACCCCCGGGAGCAACAACGGCAAGAATCTTATCCGCTGCAGGATCAAGAACCTGAGGAGGCTGAGGGGAAGAATCGTGAGTGGCAAGGTTGTTAAAAACTCATCAAACCCTTTGTTTACTTGTTCGAGGTCGAGCGTATCCAAGACTACATTGTGCCATGGATCATCTTTCTCCTTCAACAACTCTTCTATCTCCTCCTCGTCAAAGTAATAATCAGACATTGTTTTCTTTCTTTTCCCTTTATGATTTCTATTACTGATTAGTGAATTAGCTCTGTTTCCCTTTTAATCTTATAAATTCAAGTTTCACTAAATCATCAATGCATTAATTTTGTGAGTTATTCTTATGAATTATTGATTCCTTAGATGCCTGCTTTTTGCGCTTTGTGTAGTTTTTTCTCTATTGGGTTATGCATGTTTTAGTTGATAGCAAAGTAAGCAAACAACTTGAAATGCATCACATTCAATAAATGTACACAATTCAAAAAAATTGCATTTTAATGTTATTCTAATATGTTATCACAAGAGGCAGAGCACAAGAGATATTTCTTATTATAAATTGTAGTCCACAATCCACAAAACAAAAGATGGTGTATTTGTCTCTAACTGGGCAATGAACTTCATTGTATGTATTTTTAAATGTATATAAACTTTTGTTAATTGTTGTGGTACTAAAATATTATTGATTTATTGTAGGAAATATATGTAACTAGTTTAGTAGACAAATATGGAGATGACACATCGAAGCATCCCATAGTTGACTATGAAGTTATAGTTATAGGTAGCTTGTGAAAAAAAACAAGGATAGAGTCCACAATACTAGTTATGGTTTAAAATTCGTCATTAATGGATCCTCACATGGTTCATCTAGAACAATTGTAGGACCTTCCACAAATACACCTTCCACGGACATTGCTACTATTGTTACACAAATATCTCAAATGCAACAACAAATGTCTCAAATGAGGGAGTAGATGCAAACACAATTGCAAGTACAATCACAATCAGAAATGTAATAGGTGCAAATAAAAATATAGGTATAGATGGAGGTGCAAATGAAGGCTTAAGAAAAGATGAAGGCAACTTTTAAGGCGAAGATGAGAGCCGACTTGAAGGAAAAAATGCAGACACATGCAAATCTGGACTTCTTTCATATAAAAATATTGTTTTCTCTTTAGGTTAAATTGTGTTTTTAAGATTATCTTTGTAAGACTTGACTAATTCAATTATATAATGTGTTAAGACTTAAAAGATATTATATTATATTTTAGTTTTTAATTATTTATGAGTTAATCACTTTCTTATTTTTCCTTCAATTATGTTATGCGTTAATTTCAAATATATAGTAAATTGTAATAAATAAAATATTTCTTTTAATTTTGTGTAAATTTGGATACAAGTGCAAAAATAACAAGGCTTAAATTTTTGTGTGATGAAATTTAAATCAAATCGTGAGAAAATACATTGATTGTTTTCGTCATTTTCGAGGAAACAACAAAGCCATAGCCTGGGGTATTTTTGCATGGGAATGACTAGAGAATAGCGAGGGATGATTTGTGAGGAAATAGACGAGATATTTTCATAAGCAATGTAGGATTTGCATAGGAAAATTGGTGAAAGAATATGTAGGGATTAGTATGGGATTACTAGCGAGGGATTATTGAGGCTTTAGTTGTCGCTAATTAGCGAGGGAAATGTCTGCATTCAATCAAATGAATTGCAAGGAAGGATTACGGATTTAGTGAAGCAATTACATGGGACGCTCTCTATCGCTATTGTGTGCCTCAATTTTTTAACGAGACAAATCTGTCGCCAACGATGTTTGTGACAAATTAGTGAGGGATTATGCGACGGAATTACCCCTCGCTAGTACAAAAATTTCTTGTAGTGTGATGACTTCTCTCACAGAATCTCACACTTTTCCCATCCCTCAACCATCAAGTGTCCCTCAAAATCCTAAATTGATTTTCATTTTCTCATCTCCTTCTTTTACTGGTGAAGATGAAGAGTATATTGATCCCTCTCTTATTCTTTAAAAGAGTCAATTTTCATTGTCATAATTCATTTTTTTGAAATCTAATGGTTGGAATAAGTGACTCATTACAAAAAATGCATAGCCAACCCTTACAAAATATTTGATCTCTCAGATCATGCATCAAATCAACATCCACTAGTACTCTAGCATATTGTCCAAAAGACCTGTTTAACATTGCATCATCCAACAACAAAGGTATTCCAATTCTTCTAGCAATAGAGAAAAGGACCGATCTTGGGTCTCCTGTATCCCAACGGCAGACCATAAATACGAATCCAAAATTGAAAACTTGTTTGCTTCACCGAGTTAATTAGAGCTGAAATCTGGTGTATATGAGAAAAGATGATGTCAGGCTCTAGGTTCCAAGAACCTTACATAAATCTTCCACAAAAATAAAAGAAAAGTCAAAGAAGCCGTTACCTAATGTGACCATGCTCCAACCCAATGGTTGTCATAACTACAACAACTTTGATCTTAATTCATAGGTTTTTGGAGGAGTAGATCCCTTCGACAAGATTAATCTGCCATGCATAATATTTATACAACCTTCGAAATAAGCCTTGTATTCCTGTCCTGGAATATAGATAGGGAAAACATCGCCTTTCAAACAGGGAACAAACAATTGGCTCAAAGGTATATCACATGCAGCATTATGCAAGGCCTGAACAAACGTTTTTTGTTTCGATAAAGAGGGGACAATCATAGTGTCTTTACTCGATGGTGCAACACCATCAATCAGAAAGCTCCACGGTTCAAAGGTTGTACAACTTCGATGATCACATGCAAAACTTAGAGGTTACATGAAAAACCCTAACCTTAGCATGGCCATCTTTCAATAATATTAATAAATTACTAGTTAGAAAATTATTTAATTGTATAAAAATTAGTGTAACATTAATATGAGTCGATCCCCCCCCATATGTATTTGAACATATATGAAAAAAAATGTAATTGATTTAAACTTCAAAATCCAACCAAACTTTAATAATACATATATACAGTGATGATGTGATTCAAAGCCATTAGCCTACACGCCATGACCATGTTTTTTTGTTGGAATGCATAAAAGATTGGTGGGTTGGCTGGCTTGCATCCAAGGACTCAAGTAACATGGCTGGGGAACACTTGGTCTCTAATTAAGATGCCTTTATTGGATCTAAATTTTTCTTTCCAAATTCTGACATTTCAAAACCCAAAATAGAAAACGTGTTGAATCATTTGCATAGTGCTGAAAAACAATGTGGCGGCAAATGATCTGTTGCTAGATCTGTTGCTAGTCCTGTCTTATACGTACATAACCTAACTATATAGATCAAGCATATTAATAGACCCAAAGAACAAATTACTTTATAAGATGTTTGATCATATACGCAAAATTAATCAAACCGTGATTCTAATAACATACATCATTAGCTAATTCCAAAGATATAAGTATTGAAAAAAGATGAAAACGAATATGTACATTATTCCCAATTAAAGTTATGTCTCCAATATCTTTAGCTAGGTATTTGTGTAGGTACCTTATGCTACACATCTACTTGCAGGGGGGTAGCAAGCAC
>PYAF01004537.1:2081899-2155089 GCA_007407185.1 Glycine tomentella | reverse complement strand
GATATTTAATCAATGAGATTTAAGTTAAAAAGATTTTTTAATAGTCTAACGAATTTACTTATAAATAATTTGAAAATAAAATAAAACTTAAGAGTTTTAACAAGAGGAAAATAGATAGAAATGTGAAACGCGTCAATCAATTGGTATGAGATGTTTTTAACTTACAAATAATATGTTGAATTTTTTATATGTAACTGTGTTTAATACTTTTGAAAAAAAATTTCATTATTCATAATATTCATATTTAACTCAAACAAAATTACTTTGTATGAAAAATATACGTTGTCTATAAACAAAATTGATATTTTTTTATACTATTACTAAAAAAAGTTAAAAGCTAAATTAAAAAAAATATATATTTCAAGATAAAAAATCACACATTAATCATAATAGAAAAATCAAAACTATAATTAACATAAAATTATTAATTTTTTAAGTATACTTAAAAGAAACTTTTTACATTAACAAAAGAAATAAAATTCTAAAATTTTGGGGTACCCCCTCAAGATGTAAAAGCATATTTAGCGATAGATCTCAAATTGAGATCTAAAACCACTTTTTGGTGGACCCACCATACATGATCGTAGATCTCTCTTATCTTTTTTTTAGCGGTGGATCTCATTTTGAGATATTAAGGAGAAAAATTATTCTTTTTTGAATACTATGCACATCTTCATGTTCTTTTACAAGAACTTATTTTCTATGTTGAAGATCTGTTTACCTCATTAGTTGATTTGTTGAGAGATTTAGTGAAGATTAGATTTTGAACGCAAGATTCTTACTTAAAATCTGACAGTAAAGATGCTCTTAGCTCCTCTCCTATTTTATTTTATCATACTTTTCATTTTTATTTCTCTTTGATTTACTTTTAACTCTTTATATAAGAGAAAATAAACTTCACCAAAAAAATATAAGAGAAATTAACAAATTTTAGTGATGAGATTAAAATAAATAATTTAAATTAAGCTACTGAAAAGAATGTGTACTATTTATGTATAACTGCATAATTGCCATCAATGTAGACTTTGTACATATATAAACAAGAGAGTGAGAGAGAGAGAGGGGATGGGTCCATGAAATGCCTAATACTATATGACATTTGATGATACTACTATTACACAATTTGCATTGCTCCTCTTATTATTATGAATTTTTTCTCTCTCTCCGCTGTCTGTCTCTCAACCTAAAGATCGCTGTTTTTCGGTCTGTATACCTATCGTCATCACCATCCCTCTCTTTCTGAAAACTCTGTCACCATGAGAATGAGAGCCAAACTCCTGTCATCGCCACCACTACCCTCTTAATTAAAATCGCTGTACCACACACACACACACAAAATAGTAGCGAAGAAAGAAAAGAAAAGAGAAGAGTGAGTCTCTTCTTCATTAGTGTGACCCTCCAAAAACCTTGTTGCACGAATGAATGAATGATATCATCATCATCACTACTACCACAAGTCCACAACAACAACAACACCCTCTTCTTCTACCATGGCTTTTCCTCCTTCTCACACTTTCATGTTCCAAACCCATGAAGATCATGATCCCCACCAGCTCCATCTGCGTTCAACTTCAACCTCTCTCAACGCTTTCCCCTCTTTCCCACCTCATCACTTTCAAGGTCAGAACACACACACACACACACACACACACACGCTCATCATCATCTTCCTCTCTTCAAGTTTAATTCCAAGTCGATTCATGTACTTTTTATTTTAATATATATGAATGTCTTTAAAAAACAGTTTGTAACTGTGATTTCAGATATAAAAATCAAAGTTTTTTTTTTTTTTTACTCTGTGGCTCTATAATATTGCATCAACTGTTTTTATCTGTAATATCAGGAATCACAAGGAAACTGTGATATCAACCACAATTTGAAAACTGATGTATTATATAATAATCAAGATTCTAAATTGTGAACCACAGTTACATTTTAGTGGTTGATAATTGAAGATAAATGTATAAAAGATCCTTACAACTTTTCTTTAGGTTGAAATCATAGCTGTGGGTATTTTTTAAAAATATTGATGATAATATTAGCCCGGAAACGATTGTTATTCTCTTCTAAAAATAATATGGGACATCTGATAAAAAAAATTATTGTTTTTTTTTTTTTTTTAAGAATACAAGATAAAGGAAGAAGGTATACTGAAAAAAGTTAAATGAACTCCTCGTACCACTGTCCAACACTTAGAAAGAGAATAAAACATATAGATACGATAGAATGTATGATGTGATAAAAAGAGAGATAAAAGAGAAACGAGAGAGACGTTAACAGAGGGTTTAAAATAACGAGATATTTATATATCATTACTCATCAGTTATATTATATTATAGAATATGCTGGTGTTAATTTTGTGTGGTTGTATTAAGGGGGTGGTGCAGGTGCAGGAGGTTTTATGATGAAGCGTTCAATGTCGTTTTCCGGCATAGAGAACAACAACAACAACAACAACAAGTGCGATGAATTGCACGGAGACGACGAGTTATCGGACGACGGATCTCAGCTCCTAGGGGAGAAGAAGAAGAGATTGAGTCTGGAGCAGGTGAAGGCACTCGAGAAGAGCTTCGAGCTCGGGAACAAGCTCGAACCGGAGAGGAAAATGCAGCTGGCCAAAGCCCTAGGGCTTCAGCCGAGGCAGATCGCGATATGGTTTCAGAACAGAAGAGCTAGGTGGAAGACCAAGCAGCTTGAGAAGGAGTATGAAGTTCTCAAGAAACAGTTTGAAGATGTTAAGGCTGATAATGACTCCCTCAAGTCCCAGAACCAGAAACTACATGCAGAGGTAATAATAATTGATGGTACCATTACCATATGTAGCTAAAACACAATATATTGTTAGATGCAGTTCTTTAGATGTTTTTATATATCCTTGTTATTCAACCTGCTGATTGGTGTTTTTTACTGTAGAAGTTACTGCAGTGGAAGTAAAACTTCAATTCTCATTGAAAAGCAGTACGAAATAAATCTAAAAAATTATATCTAAGTTTTACTCTTTTTAATAGTGCTAGAAACATGTCTTCTGTCTAGTCATTGCTTATGGAATCTTGAAATCAACCTTGTTTGTAGGGATAAGGTTCCTTTTTTGGGTCATGCTAATAATTAATGGTTTTTGGAGAAATGAGAAGTTGGAATTTTTGAGATCTTCGGGGATTAATTTTGGTACCATTTGAATCCTGATCTTGATTAAAAATATCCAATAGAGTTTGACGTGACTCCAACATCCAAATATCTTTTGTTGAATTAAAATTGAATCTTGAATGGAGTTATGTTATTCAATGATTGATTTTTTTTTCCACCATAGTTTTATTTATTGGATTTTGGTTAGCTATATTTTCTGAATGTCCTTTATTTGTTTTAGTGCTCATCCTTTTCCCTAAACAATGAATTTGATTGATATATATTTTCGTGTTTCAGGAGAGATCAGAGCTAAGTTTTATATATGTGTGTGTGTTTAGTTATAAGTTTTTTTTTTTTTTTTAATTTCTTTCTGAGTTTTGGTGCTTCTCGTTATTTAGAGAGAAAACTCCATTTCATTGATTGAGTAATGATGATCCCACATGTGTTAAGTGACTAATTTTAAAGAGATTGATTCCTGCATTAACTTTTTTGTTGATTGTGAGTTGATCATTCTTGGGAAGAGTCAGTGTGACAGTGTCAGAACTGATAACTGAGAATTAATAGTAATCTTTGCCTTCCTTTTTCTATTGAAAACTCTGTGCTATAACTATTCCACGTTGCTGTAGCTAGCTATGAATAAAGACAAGGTTGCATTTGATCATTCACATGGAATAAAAAAAAAGCTGTGGTTGAAACATATTGAACAAATAAAAACAGTATTGGTTTAAATAATAATACACAAATCACTCTTTATTTTAAATATTTCATCAACATCTTTTATTTCTTTTTATCACATTATAAATCTTATTATATTTTTATTTTTTCTTTCTCTCTAGAGGTAGGATAGCATATGGGGTATATGTCAAACATTTTCCTTTTGGTTTTTACACTTTTCACTGTGCGCTGTTGTTGTGTTTTTGCAGTTACAAACTCTAAAAAGTAGGGACTGCAGTGAAACTGGAACAGTAATTAGTCTCAAGAAAGAAACTGATCAGGGTTCTTGGAGCAATGGCAGCAACAACAGTTCAGAGATCAATTTGGATATCTCAAGAACACCAGTGATGAACACTAGTCCTGTGTCTTCTCAGAATGGAAAATCCCTTTTACCAACAACTTCTCTTAAGCCTACAAGCATAACTCAACTCCTCCAATGCTCATCAAGATCAGATCTCCAAGATGAGAGCTTCTGCAACATGTTCCACATCATTGATGAGCAGCAGAATTTTTGGCCCTGGCCTGATCATCAGCAGCAGCAGCAACACCAGTTTCATTAATCAATGAAAATACCCAAAATTGTTGGTTTTGGACACTATAAATGATTTGAGGTTGAAGAAAAGTTATGAGAAGTAATTAAAAAGTTCATTGATTAAGCTTAGATCAACCTTCTTTTTTCTTTTTTTTTTCCCTACCAGTTTTTCCAATTTTATGTTTATGATGTAGATTGGTGTATAAAAAGTTTGAACACATTTTACTTAAGTCATGATCATCAGGATTTGGTGGACTTTGAGTAGTAGTGCAACTTCTTTCCTATTTCTTCCCTCCATAAATATCTTCTTTCATATACAATCACATTCAAAAAATACATCTTTCTGAATAGCAATTTAAATCATGATTCCACACATTATAAAGAATTAGTCTAATTGATTAGATCCAAGCCTGATTGGTTGCAACTTCTTTCATATTACATTACACTTTAGTGGTATATATGCAAAATAATTTTTTTTTGTTGCTAGGTGGAAATAAAATAGTATATACTATGTAGTTAATATTTAAATGTACGTGCCCCTAAGTGGATTTCCAGCTCTGGCACGTAGTATGGAGCCACGGGTAAAAATAGGATTCTCTGTTTCCATTCTTTAGGCACACATGTATATTTTTCAATTTCATGTTGGTGCTTTGGAATCATGATATCCTGTCATGGGAAAATTGAATGGAAAATGGTGTTTCGGAGAGAAAGTTCAGCTAATGAGAAAGGGGATGTGGCTGACTTCAATTTTTTTATCAGTAAATATTAGTTATTAATTATTAGTTTTTTCAAAAAAAAAAATTATAATTTTTTTTAATTACTGAATATTTTTATTACTTTCGTGTGACTGACATCAGTACTGACAAGAGATGGAAAAATGGTGCAGTCAGGGCATGTCGTTTTATGTGGTTGAAAGAAAGAACCAAATCTAGCTGGGAGTTTCCAAAGAGTAGAAGTGGGGTGGGGGGAAGTAGGATTCTGATGAGTTTGCACACACTCCAAGAAGAGTGATGAAGCTAAAGAAGTGGTGGTAGGGAAAGAAGAAAAACGTTACTATAAAGTTAGAAAAAAAATTTAAAAATAATTAAATAAGTTACTATAATGTTAGTGATGGTGTTGAAATTTCAATGTAGGTATATAACCTTTGCCAATTTTAACCTGACAACCGAAACTACTACACTCTGAATCCTAAAGAAGATCCATGTGAGCTACTGCCAAGCCAAAAGCAAAAGCCTTTGATTTATCTCTCTCTCTCTCTCTCTCTTAACTCTGCATCCTAATTAGTTTCTCATAGTAGCTGTATATGAAAAAGTTGATGTTTGCTTAAAGAAGAGCAGACTCCTAATAGAATAAACATTTTCATAGGGTAGTGCTGCTAAAAATTAATTAATTCAGTATTAAAGCAAATTAATACATGCAGGAGATGACTTAGTTAATTATTATTGTTAGAAGCAGCTGCAATCAAATTATTTTACTGTAGTTGTAAATAACTGTAACTCTGGCATGGTATAAAGTAAGACGATGTTGCTTCCCAATTTTTGCTGAAGTTACAAATATACCCCTTTGGAGATGTATATATGTGCATCTTTAAGTATGGTTATTTACTACTTGTGATTTTTTTTATAAGAAATAAATTTTAATGTAAAATGCATTTTTTTATATTATAAGAAATATGTATTAGTACACATTAAAACTTATTTCTTATAAAAAGAACAAAGAGAAAATACTATTTTCCTTAATGCATTTGCAGTTTCAATTATTGATTGTAATTAAGAGATGGATAATGGATTTGGGGGAACATTTGTTATCCAACCCAACAATTTGTGATATTACCCTAAATCAAAAGTAACAAAAATTATAATCAGTATTATATTTAAGAAAAATAATAATAGTGAAAATTTAAGTTCTTATATCACATAATTTTTCAAACAATTAGCTATAAACTCGCGTGTTGTATACATGTCATAAAACTGTAAAAATCATTTAAAGTTTAAATGTGTAAAATTTATTTATGTATTAATATTTCATTGAAGCCTAGAATAGTAAATAAATGAGCGGTAAAATATATATAAAAAATTCATCTATGAAAAAAATTATAATAATTCACGCGTCAATGCTTAATCAATTAAATTAAGTTGCTTGAGATACCACTATAATATGCAATATGTTATTATGTTTGGATAGGTATTGGTGGTTAACTAATATCAAGCATGTGAATAAGAAATGTACGAGTTCCAGCATTACAAAATTCCAATTGGAAGTGCTAATGTATTTAAGAGATTGGGGCCATCTGAACTGACACATAAATGATAGTGAAACCGTTTCATGACTCTATATAGAACAATGAGCATTAATGGGTTGCATATTTTATGCACCCATTCACCAAGACATGTATGTGGCCATTGCAATGTGTGGTTGTGTAAAATAAACATTCAACAGACAACGTACAAGTGATTAGTGAATTGTCTTCCTTAATTTTGATCAGGGTTAGCAGGACTGGCATTTCAAGGAAAAACCAAAACATGTCGGTGACAATTTCTTGTTTCCTATCATATCACATTTATTAAGGTGAAGTTGGAAGTCAAGCGTGTTGATAATTACATATACGGTTGATTTCACACCAAAATTGTAGTTCTCTCTGTGGCAACTTAAAGATTTTTTGTATCATTACATATATTCTTAAGAATAAGTAATACTTTAGTAATTAAGTTTGGTTGATTTTTAATTATAATTATCTTAAAACTCATTTGTAACAATGATTCTGGCTACTGAATAATAATATTCACGTATTAAACTTATGTTCTAATTTCAAACGAACAGTAAAACTATTTTAATTATATTTAATGATTTAAAATTAATTGCGTTTAAGGTGTGGAGTGATCGTGATTTTCATCTTTGCTTGTAAGCAATGTGCATCGTGCTTTTATCGGAAGTGCTAGTGGCAATTGTTGTATATAAATTAAAGCTCTATATAAAAGAGCTACTGTTAATGTGACAAGTGTTAACAGGATCATATAGAAGATATTAAAAAAAAAAAGTATTAATGCTTTCTTATTGATTGAAGATTAAAGTATACATGATTATGAGATCGGTCAACTCTGTTATATATATAATAAATCGTTTCATTATCAAGTGTCATGAATTATTGGTGAGATCGATCTATTGCTTCTCAGCCAACATCACAATTAAAACGCTCTTTCCAAAAGCATGTTTGGCATTGGTGGTACCAACCTTAAATTAAAAATATTTTGATAAAAATAGTTCTAAATTTTATTATAACATCAAGAGAGATGTAATAAGAAACTATAACTTTACTCTTTAATAATATACGGTAATTAATTCATGGTGTATAAACAGAGGCATAGGATTTATGCCTTGTATGAGATTACATTGATACAACTGATGACATACAATTTCATAACCCCAAATCTGTGAAAGTCTTAAAATTTGTCTAAATTAATGCAAGAGAGCTTACGTGATTTATGTAAGTTACTTAAAATATCACATGACTATATATGTAAATATATATTAGATTACATAGATAGTTATCTTTCATTTGAAATATATGTGTGTGTTAACTTATAATTAATTTCTGATCAAATCTACAAAAGGAATATTTCCCAAATCATGTGAATGTTCTCTGTTACCTATCAGATTTAGGATTTATCACCGACCAGCATTTCAATTTAAATTTAACAATCCTTTAAGAAATCAAGTAGTTTTTAACAATGAAACGCCTAAAGTCTACTAAACTTTATTTCATCAAACCTTTCAATTATATATGGTTTGTTAATGCATGTTTGAGAGGAAGTTCAATAAAATGCTTTTTATAAGATATAAAAGTTTAATTGTTTGATAACAAATTACAAATGAAAACTGATATTTGTTATATACAAAAAGTTTTTATAAGAAGAGAGTGACAAAAGGTAGGTAACTGAGATCAAATTGCACTTGGTAAAAATACATGAGTGAGTAGTAATTAAATTGATGAATGTATGGTTAAAATAATTTCAAGCTAATTCATACATTGTTAATGCTTAAAATTTGTGACATTATGAGTAATAGTAGACATTAAAAATTTAAACAAACTTCCCTTGTTTGGTATTGAAAAAGTATAGTGCATCTTTTGACCTAACTTTCTATTGTTATTTAACGGATGGTGACTGGACTTCATTTTAAAGGGGAACCATCTTTTTTATGGAGAGTATATAGATCTATATATTATCCCTCATTTGTGGTGGTTTCTTTTCTAGATGTATAGCTCAATAATTACAAGACACGATAACGTTCGTAGAATATGCAAAGCTATCTCAAATGAATAATATTATATATACGTGTGTGTGTGAGATAGCATGCATGTTTTTGTTCCCCCCTTTTTTTTCCAACTTCCTCCCTCCCTTTTAAGTAATAGATGATGTTATGATATTGGACCGTGCCAGGCCAATAATCCAAGGCCCAACAATTAAGTAGTGGGATATACAAGGCCTTTGCTTACCTGCACCCCAAGTTTTATAATATCCCCAACTTACCCTTGTCTCTCCCCCTCACTCACCCCCTCCTCCTCACATCTTCATATATCCTCTCCTCTCGCATTACCACAACCAGGCCTTGCACCACGACAACCTAGGCCACGTAGAGCATTGCATCACATTTTACCATGGATGCTGAGAGGCATCGCCACTGTGGAATCCCAAATCTGGAAATTGAACAATGTTTTGGACTGAGTAATCCGTAATACATTTGTATTTCAGAATACTAAATTCGGAATTATGTAACCATATATAATTCTGGAAACCCAAATCCGAAAATTGGTTAACAATGTTCCAGATTGAGTAATCTAGAATATAAATGTATTTCAAGAACTGGCTAACATATTTTCATTGTGTTATAGGTGTGTGACTTCATAATGCATAGAGAAAATATGTTTTCATTACGTATTATTATAATAATTACATAATAGAAACATGTTTCCATTAGACATGACAATGGATCGAGCGAGGGATAGATTTGGCTCTCCTTACCCTGGTCCATTCTTGTAAAATGAGGGACGGGTTTGAGGTTGAGTTTTTAAAAGACAAGGACAAAAAAATCAAACCAAATCTCATTTCATCTTATTTTACTAGGTTCGAAGAACCTCGAAAGAAACACGTTTCCATGGAGTATTGTGTTAAAATTACACAATGAAAATATGTTTCCTCTATGTGTTATGAATTTCAATATAAATATTGACACTTGTGTGAACCTATATCAATAATAGTATGAAAAAAAGGGTAACATGGCATGAAATAATACATAACAAATGAAGAAACAATACAAATATATCTAAAGTATCCTTTTGGGTTATCCCTTATGTTTTTAGTGATTCATGCTTTCGTCCTTTTATGTTTTAGTCCTTTAAGATTATAGTATTATCCAAAATGATCATTTAGAGTTTAATATTAATACCGTTAGTGTTTTAAAATAATTAATTTTAATATAATGGTGATTTTTAATTGTTATTATCTTAAAATTAATTATTATAATTAACGTTTCTGTCTTGTGTAGAACAATATGGTTAAAAGAGGAAACAGGAGATGAGAATAATGGCCTGCAACAATTGCTCTTCTACACGTTCATCTTGATTCTTGGGCCCTACTTTCATCCACCAACTCCAAATGCGTTCCCTTCTTCTTTGTCCCAACTTCAAATTCAATGCTCCGGTTTATTCACAAATCTAATGGCATGCATTTGGATTCATATACTTGTAGAATTTTTTGGCAAAAACTAATTTTGAGGGCTTGGGACGGTGGGGTCACGAGGATGTTGGGCATAAGAGGTTCCAACAAATCGATCAGAGCAAAGAAACAATTCTCAAACCCCAATTGCACCTAAACTCAATCCTCTTCTTCCTTTACAAACTAAATATACCTCTTCCCACAAATCACGGCAAATTTGTCTTTTTCCCTTCTATATTTTCTTTACATCATTTTCATCCCTTGTTCCTTCTCGTGTGATTCACAAATTTCATTCCCTTTTTTGTTTTGGAGATTAAGAATCCCACCCGCACAAAAAATTGAAGCAGATCGAGAAAAGGGAGAAAAAAAATTGATTTTTAAATCGAGGAGTTTAAGGGGCGTGTGAGGATGAGGCTCAATGGTGAAATCTCAAGCAGAGAAGATTGGATTTTGTGTGTGATGATTGAATTCTTAAATTGACTGTATTTAATTTGAAGATTAGGGATTTGGGGATGGGTTCTTTGTATTGGAGATTTTTTATAAATTAAATTATTATAATGGCAATTAAAAACCTTTATAATCAACATCAGCATCAAGAACACCTTTAATCCAAATTAATTGGAGGTCAGTGGTAGATGAACCCAATAATAAATAGAAAATAAGACAAAAAAGAGAAATAGAGAGGAGAATAAAAAGTAGAAATAAGACAAAAGAGATTAAAGATAAGCTAAAATAAAATATGAATGAAAGGAGGAGTAGAAAAAAGAAAAGGAAAAGAACTAAAATAAAGTAACGACTAACATATAAATACTAATGGATTTAGTCTTCCACCAAGTTTATAACTTTTCTCCACTCCGTCTAAAGACATCTCATCCGCCAATCTATATCTCACTCCATTAGATCTTGTTTAACTATTTTTCTTCATCTAAGTTTTGGTCGAGCTCTACCTCTCTTTATGTCGAGCTTTTGATAACAAATTTTTGTTTTTACAGGAGCATTCAATGGTCGTCTAATACAAGACTTTTATAATATTTAAATAAATTATTTTATAATAACACAATTAATTTAAACATTGTGGTGGTTTTTTACTGACTTTATGTTAAAATTAATAATTATTTTAAAATGTAAAACATTGTTAACGGTATATGTGTGAAACCGACAAAAGAACAAAATAAGTTCCCTTCTAAAACTCAAACTATCAAAACAATTTTTTTAAAATATAAAGAAAGAATTACTAAAAAAAATAAACTACTAAAAGAATATTTCAGCCTAAGTCTAACATAACATGTAATTAACAATAATATAAAAAAGTATAAAAAGTTATAAGTTGGATTGGCTATGCTATTAATCCGGAATGATCCAGATTGACCCGGTCGGGTTTGTGTATAGTTGAAATAATGAGAATCAGAACTAAGTCTCCATTCATTTATTCCAATCCCTTATCATTAGGCTTACTCTAGTGAATTCATTTAAAGTGCCTAAATAATAATTAAAAATTTATTGTGGCTACAAAATTTTATTCAAATAATAAGTTTGAAAGTATTAAACTTATTCACATTTTCATATTTATGTTAGTAAAATAGTATAATATTTTGATCAAAGTAAATTTATTTATTTTTTGATAGAAATTAAATTAAATTTATAGCAAATCCCTTTATAATTTTATCATAAAAATTATAAATGACTAGATAAGTAAAAAAATATAGGGAAGTATAGTTACATTATAAACCAAAATTTGTGTGTAATAAATTATGAATTTTGTCTTATTTTACCTTGTTTTTAAATAACTTTGTTGGCACAACTCATTGTTTTTTTTGCTAAGTGTGCAACAACTAAATGTAAAAGTGAAAAATGTTAGAAAGATGTTGAAAAGAGTAAAAAACAGACTTGTTGGAGATAAATTTGTATGTTCAAGATTCAATTCATCATATTATCAATTTTAGTAAAAAAAATTTATTATTATCATATTTATTGTTTTATTTAATTGTTAATTTAACAAGTTTTTGATTAAAATTGGAGACTTGTTAACATGATAGAGATTATGATAATGAGAAATAAATTATTTATAATTTTAATCTGAATTGTTCTTAATTATAAGATTATTTTGAATAAGACATCAATAATCCGGATAGATCAATATATGTGTAATGATCTTTATTGAATAAAGATTAATAAATCTCATTTGTTAAATTGCATATATAGATGATGTATACTTAGATGTCATCATTGAACTAACTCAATTGATAATTTTTAATAGTTAATATTACATTGATATGTCAACAAAAAATTTTCAAGAAATATAATAGTTTCCTTTGACATGAGATTATCATAGTAATTAACAAGTTATTTGTTATATTTTAATTTTAGAAACGTAATGCCTTAAAACACTAGTTGAATGAATATTTGATATGATTAAATACTTAGAGCATCTTTAGTGTTGGATCTTCGAGAGGGATCTTGAGTTGAAGATCTCTCCTTCCTCAAATCTACCACTAAAGGGAGGATGAAGATCTCCACGTGGAGATTTGGTTCCTCCACAAGAACCTTGAAAATCTACACGAAGTCAAAAAAAATGCATTTTTATGTTGTAACAGACCACAAAATGGGCGGGGAGCAACAACCTACAACCCAACCAATCGCACAACCCAACCAACCGCAAAAGAGAAACGAAAAAAAAGGAACAGAATATACCTGAGGGAAGCAGAGGAGAACTCGGAGGAGGGGGAGGCTTGGATTGCAGAGGCACCGTGAGAAGGAGGGGGAAGAAGAGAAAAAAAAGGGAGCGGGGAGGTAGCGGAGGAAGGGAAAAAGAAAGAAAAAAATGGGGGAGAAGAAAGAAAAAAAAATGAGGCGAGAAGGGGGGGAGAAGAAGAAGAAAGAAAAAACATAAGGGAGGGGGAAGGGGGAGGGTTCGTGGGTGGGGGGGGGGAGAAAAAGAAAAAAGAAAAGAGGGGGAAGGGGGTGAGTGGGGAACGTGAGTTGGGGACGTGAGTGGGGGAAGTAGAAAAGGGAAAATGAAAAAAAAAAAGGGAAGGGGAAGATTTTAGAGGGAGAAAAAAAAAAGAAAAAGGGGACGAAGGAGAAAATAAAAGAAAAGGGGGTGTGGAGGGAAGGGAAGGGTGGTGAGGAGATGAAAAAACGAAAAAAATTAAAATTTAAAAATTAGCCTTTTTTGAAAATTTTTTGTTATAAATTGGTTCACAAATAAACATTGATGCATACAACTTTCATTTTTATTTGTTAATCTTTTTCTCCAATCTCTTAGTTAAATTTTATTTGTGTGAAATGGATCCATATCAATTTGATTGGCAAAGTTATATCAATTAAATTTTATCATTTCTTAATATTAATATTTTTTCTATGCTTTATTAAGTAAAATTAATTACTTAATTAATTAAATTTAATTTAATCAAAATTTAAATATTTAAAAGTGGGGTCCATATGGGACCCATTAAAAATTATCTAAGATCTCAATTTGAGATCTACCACTAAAGGAAAAAATGTCTTAAGATCTTCAATCCTACATGGCATTGTGGGATCCACCATAAAGTAAGTTAAGATCTCAAATTTGGATCTACCATTAAAGTTGCTCTAATTAATGATTAATTAAGAAAGAATTCATCAACTCTAGGTAATGAGTTTGAGTTCTATTATAGAATTAAAACATTGACAAGAGCAATTGAATGAAAGAAGAAAAAAGATTCGTAAGTCATTCATTGTTTAAATATAATGTGTTTACTTATTAGGAGTTTGACAGTAATATTGTACTCTAGAGTTACAGCGGTAAATAATGGAAGAAAATATTTCATTATTCTTCTATTAGTTCTTAAATGTAAAAGATGTTATTAGATGTCTACCTTGATTAGTAAATTAATTATCGATTTAGTATTGAACTTGTAGGGTCACACACAAACGAGTGTTCCAATATTTGTAAAAGAAAATAATTTTTTTGATAATTAAATTAGATAATTTAATTTAATCAAATAAATATTTTAGTAAAATATAATTATATTCTTTGATAACTAATATAAACAAAGAGTATTATTTTGTAAATATGGACATTGTCCATAAAATAAGAATAAGATTATATTGCTACATATCATAATCACATCATGTGATTAATTATCTTAATTAGTCATGTGATTAGTTGGAATTATCTTTGTCTTATATAAGGAAGTTTCTTAAGATAAAAATATGAGATAACTTTTATTTTTAAATATAAAGATAAAGAGATGTAAAATTATTTTAAAATTATTTTTTGATTTTTTAAAAAGACTCAAATCCATATCTTTTTAACATTAAATAGAAGATCTACTTTAGTGCAAAATGTATCAAACACAAACTATAAAAGTTTAAGTCTAGTTTTTAGACCTTAAAAGTAGGAAGAGAGTTTGCTTTTTAGAGTTTCATATATCAAGAGTTGATAATAGGGATTGATCTCGGTGTGGATACATATAGAGTATTCATACTATTGATCAAGAAATTTTTTTTGCTTCAAGAATGTACATTCAGGTACACAGATCTATTTTTTTTCTATTTATTATTATTGTATATTTTAAATACAAAATAAATCTTAATTTTTCGCTGCAAGTATTAGGAGCACTTCTATTGTAACTATAAAGATTACCATTGAAGAGAACAATTGTGCTCTACGACGAATAATCATGCTCCTATTCAAAGGAGGAGAACACCCATGCTGAATTTGGATGACCATGCTCAAATTTTCGAGTGAACGATCGTGTTGACTTTTGTGTCTCAGTTACACTTTTTGTATTATATATAAATAGAAAATTGGAAGTAAGGGTTTATGTATCTTTTACTCTTCTAAGTGAGAAGGTGCAGGTTAGAGAAACTGAAGCTAAGGAAGGACATAAGATCAACACAAGGTTATTTCTTGTAAAGTTTCTATTCCCTTGTAATTTCTATGTACTAGTTAATTAATTGTTTGTTGCTTTCCTTGACCCATGGCTAGCTAAACTTTTAAGCTATAAGACTTTGATGTAACTCTTTCTTCATTGCTTTGAATTTCTTATTTAGAACTGATAATTCTAATTTTGTGCTCATTATTTGCCAGTGGTCATTTGCTTATAATTGACTGATTTGTGAAGTATTTTAATTCATATAACATACATGATCAAACATGTTGTTTGAATTACCAAATAGATTAACACCCATTGATGAATCTCTCTTTTCTTCAATCTTTTCCATGATTTGATACTCATATGACCATCTTAGGAATGAATCATAGGGAAAAAAACATAATTAGACTCTGACCAAGGAGCACTCATGAAATTAAGAGAATATTGGCTATTACAATTAAACCAAGAGTTTCATAAAAATAGCAATTGGGGAAAATTAAGGATGAGGGTGAAATCATAGTCCTAAGTCGTCCTATTTGAATGTTTTTCAACCCAAAACTGTAAGTTTGTTTTTGTCCTTTTCTGCTGAGTAATTGAACAACATTTTCTCAAATTGATGATTATCTTTAATTATTTAGTTTATTACATGTAAAATTAATTTTTTTATAGAACTACATTAGTTCTTTGGGTACGATATATGGACTAAGACTCATTATAACTACTGCATAAAATACACTTATTCTGAGCACACATTTTTTATGCATCATGACACATGTAGGTGTTTATTGTAAGATGTCGAGGGTGTTGAATGTTGACAGAAGAATTATATGTGAATTACTATAATTAACTTTTATTAAAAAAATACAAGTATATGTGTTATAATCTTGAGCAAATTTATTTATAATATTTAAAATCATTGATAAATTATAAATATAAATAAAGATTATGTCTATTATAAATTATAATTAGTTGTTGACAAATGAAGTGATTAGTTTCTTAGGTTTTTTTATAATAAAAAATTAAAGGTATCTCCAAACCGTTCAAGTCCTGAACCCATAAGATTAAGTATGCATATAATTAACATAAAAAATGATGAATAACAAGATTGAGAATGTCATTGCAGTGTTTAACAAAATTATATGGACATTGCATCCAATGAAGTATTATCACTTTGGTATGAATGAATGTTTTTTTCAGCAATGGTTTTATTTCTATATGTCTATGAAGTAAGGCAATTCAGTGTTGAGCGTTTTACTTTGACATGTTCTGATTCTCTGGTCCCACCCGCTTAACCTTTATTTTGTCATTTACTAACTTTTTGTTTTATCTTTTACTTTACTTTTATGTATTCTTTAAAGCCTCATTTAATATAAATAAGTATCCCTCAGTAAATATCAACTAGTAATTCGAAGCCATCTCTCTCAGTCTCTCTCACACACACACGTTAAATATGAGGAATCATGATAAAAGCCTAAGAAATTTTAAAATACTTTTAGAATTGTGTTTTTAATGCATCCAATATTTCCTATATTTTGATTAATTGCATTGACCATTCTAGTCGGTGTGATGCTTTTCAAAATGGTTTGTAATAACACTTATAATTTTTTTAACATTATTTTAATATTTTTTCTACCTCTCTCTCTCAACATTTATTGATTATTTCTATTGTCTTAAGTCTTTCTTCTTTTGAAAAGCAGCATTTACCTTGGGCCTATGCAACATCCTGTCTTGCCTATGTGAATGAGTGTGATAAATGCAATGCTCTCTCTCTCTCTCTCTCTCTCTCTCTCTCTCTCTCTATATATATATATATATATATATATGTGTGTGTGAATGAGTGTCAATCACCTTACCTTTCATTGGACGCACCCATTTCTCATATTCAATTAATCACCATAGCTTTCATTTGATTTCTGTAAGTAAAACAAACTCTCTTTGGTGTGCTTTTTTATCTTTGTGTTGCTAAATACACAATTTTACCATGTGGGGTTTGTTGACTTTCATCATTTTCTGGTTTCATGATGAACATCTTTTGATTGTTAATTAAAAAAAATTATTAATTTTGCTGGTTTTACAATTATGAACCTGTGCCAACATTTATTAATTTTCTAGTTTAATTTGCTTGAGCATTTGGAGTTATAATGAGTGTGTGTGTGCCCATTATTTCAACCTTTTTTATTGTACTTTTGCATTTTTGTTCAACACATATTTTAGCACACTTTATATTATTAATTAAAATTTAGACTCATTAAATAAAGTGTGAAACTCATATTTTCATGATTCTTAATTAATTTTATCTAATAATAAATATTGTGTTTAATAGAATGTCTTACAACATTTCTATCTCAGCTTTTTTGTTTTAACTCTCTAAGCATCTTAAATAAGTCTCATCACTATTATATATCATTTATTTTTACTCTTTGAAAATTAAATAAATTATCTCAGCAACCCAACAACTCATCACCCTACACCACCCTAGCATTTATTAATAATAATAATAATAATAATAATAATAATAATAATAATAATAATATCATCATCATCATCATCATCATCATCATCATCATCATCATCATCATCATCATCATCATCATCATCATCATCATCATCATTATCTATATTATTAAATAAGCACATGATGCTTCACATGCTGTATTTAAGCGTTCTCCCTCTAATGCACATCTCTTATTAAGCACTTAAGCATATTAAGATTTAAGATTGTATGGGACAAGCACCTATACTAGGTATTTTCCTACAAAATGTGTTTCTAGCTAACATTTGCCTTCTTAATTTTTGTCTTTTAAGAATTTTGTACTGAAATTTGTATATCTCAAATGTTTTAGGAGACTAAAGTGAAAACATGGGAAGCATTGCCACAAGAAAATCTAAAGGAGAGAGAAGCAACAAAAATGTTGTTCAAGGTACTACTCAAGATGATTCAAGACTTTGGATAAAAATGAGGATTTTACTAGGTTGCGTGCTTCCAAGTTCCAAACGGGAACACTCCTCCACTGACAAAAGCAACAAAGGTCATGGTATATATATTCTACCTTGTTTCATCATTCTTCTTAGAGTACAAATTAGTTTCTTGTTTTAATTAAAAAATTATTTTTAATCAATGCTTATATGAAATTGTGTAGTTCATACATTTGATTGGTATGTAAGTCACAAGGTGGTAATCCCATACTTATTTTTGTATGCCATTGAAATGAACCCCACATATTCAACAGTACAACACCCACTTTGACATTAATTTTTTATATGTCAATCTTCTTATTGATTTCATTAAATTATTTATGACATTTAATATTTCTCTTTCTTTTTTTTTTTTTTCAATCTCCATGTGTGTAAACACTCCAAAGGGTGTCCACATTTTTTTTCCATATTTCATTACATTTGCCTCTCATTTTGGATCTGACTTCTCCTACTGGTCTTATTCTTGCCCCTCCTTTCTCATTTCCATTACCTTAGATCAAAATCTATATTTTATTAGTCAATCATATTTGGGATTTTATGTCAACCCTATATGCTTATTTTGTTTTCTGTTTTTTATAATAAAAAAACGTATTTATTTTACATCCTTCATGGCCTATATTTCTTTAGAGAGAGGATAAATAAAAGTAAAAAATGTAACAAATATGTTACCACAAAAGGAAGAAAATGAAAGTTGAAGTATGAAAATAATTAAGACTTGTTTTTCTTTTAAAAGTTAATTCCAAAAAAAAACATAAAAGATCAGTTTCTATTTTAAAATAAGTTGAATAAGTTGAACCAAAATCTACGTAGATACTATATGCGTCTATTAATGGAATTACTTGTAAAATAAAATTAAAAATCGTGTATATATGTTGCAAATTAAAAAGGACAATATTTATGGATATTCTTGGATCTTATAGGGGATGGGAAAATTAGACTTGAGTAATTGATGTTTGTAACTCGTACATTTTATGTTGCTCATTAAATTTGTTTTGCTATTTTTTTTTTCCTTTAAATCATCAGGAAGGAAAGTCATAAAAGATATTGTTAGACAACAAGTTAATCCAAGATCCTCATCGACCATAAGGTTAAGAAGTCAAGGAAGATCATGTACTCCCAACCAGGAATTAATTTCAGCTTCTTCCCTTCTTCGAAGGTTCGCCTTTAATGACCTTAAGTTGGCAACGAGTAACTTTAAGTATGACAATTTACTTGGTGAAGGGGGGTTTGGATCTGTGTTCAAAGGTTGGGTCGATCAAGATGAGAACTATGCAACAAAGCCAGGAATAGGGATTCCAATTGCAGTGAAGACTCTCAACCTAAATGGATTACAGGGTCATGATGAATGGCTTGTATGTGACCATACTAACCCTGGCTATATTTCTTTATATGTTAGCTATTTATTTAATTTGCATCATTTTTACTAAGAAATTTACATTGACATCTCATGTGATTTCTTGAGATTGCACATGATATCCTGTCTTTGAACCACTCAACTAACCCCTTTTATTGTTTTACATACATTACATTAACGTCCCTATTTCTATAAAAAAAAAAAAAATTACGATGTGAATCCTCTAAGGAGTTTACTGTAAATAATTAAAAGGCAAGATTAATGTGTGCAACATCAATAAATAAGAGGTGTCATTGTAATTTGTTAATTTTTAGTTTGGAACAAAGTGATATATATATATATATATATATATATATATATATATATTTTGTTAGATTAAAAAAATTGAATCTCTTCATTGTTTCATGTATGACAGGCTGAAATTAGTTATCTGCGTGAACTTCATCATCCAAATTTGGTTAAATTGATAGGCTTTTGCATTGAGGATGACAAAAGGCTATTGGTATATCAGTTTATGTGTCGACAAAGCTTAGAGAAGCATCTATTCAAGAGTATTTCCAAATTTCAACTTATTGTTTTGTAGAAATTTTTGTTCCAATTAATGCGTTATTTCTTTTATTTTTTTAATAGTGTTTGTCTTATTTTAATTTTTTATTACTCACATGTCACTTTATTGTTTAATTTTAATTAATTTTTTTTACAATTAAAAAAAAATATTTACTTATAAATAGGGCATTATTATTCTTCATTTTTCAATCAGACAAAAATTACAATGCATGTCTTTGCTGCTAGTAAGTAAAGCATGGATTGGTGGAAGTCTTTGGTCTTGATACTGTTTAGGTAAATTTGGTGTGAAGCTTTAAATATATCCTTGCACTTTCTTAATGTGACAAAATGTATACAAATTATGCACATGATTATAAAAATGAAAATTGATGGAAGATTTTTGAACAATCTAAGATAAGAAAATCATAATTTCTACAAACCAAATGTAAATTATATTTGAGCCTTTGGCTTTTAAGATGGAAGATGCCTAGTTATTCTAAAGATATTTATCAATATATAGGTTCAAATGCAATAGGGGGAATTAATTTCAGCAGTATTACGTTATTTTATTGTCCTCATTCAATGAGTGAAATAAGAACAATATATCTAATTAAATTCACCTTTTTTATGATTGTTACTTGTACTTTTAATTTTTTTGCGTAGAACTTAAATTTATTTAGTCTATACCATTGAATTAACAAGTAATAATTAATGTCATGTATCAGCAAGAACTATGCGTCTTACATGGCCAATCAGGATGAAAATTGCAATTGGTGCTGCTAATGGCCTTGCATTTTTGCATGAGAAAGCTTCGAGGCGAGTAATATTTCGAGACTTCAAGACATCTAATATCTTATTGGATGAGGTAATAGCTTGAACATTGCATTTCTTACTATGATAATTTTCAACATATATAAACCTTCATTGACATCTTCATACCATTCTGTTTCAGAACTACAACGCAAAACTTTCTGATTTTGGGCTTGCAAAAGATGCTCCAGTGGGAGATAAAAGCCATGTATCAACAAAAGTGATGGGAACAAAAGGATATGTAGCCCCTGAGTATCTGTTGACAGGTTAGTATATATACTCTCAAACAACTCATTTTGTTATCAAAGTGCTATCACCTTGAGTCTTAATAGCCTCTAGTCCAGTAAATACTACAATATTACTTTTATTGTTCCATTCTTCAAATTCTTTTGAAAAATTCAGTCCTTCATGCGTATGCACTCCTTTTATTAAAATCATGGCACCTGACACATGGTTACTACTTCACTCAATTTGATTTTATTTTAAAATAAAAATGAGAGAAAATTATCCAATTAAAGTGATAATTGGCAGGACAATAGTTACTATAGAAGTACTGAAACTTTACTCAATTGTTTTTCGATTTCTGATATCTATAAACTATTTAACTTGGGGTATGCATTGCTTGCAGGACTCTTCATATTTATAAAATAAAATAAAAAAGGTAGATAGAAAATTTAGGTTAAATTATTCTGGAAAGGATGCATTAGTTTGAAGGAAAGTGAAAATCATTGACGGAATCAAATCCTTTTGTTAGATATTCCTTTCCTATTTGCAATCTCCATAGATGATATTGCTAAGTCTTCTTGATGCCATTAAGCTGCAAAAATAAAAATCATCAACAAAAGCATGTTTATTCAACAAAATGTTTTACTATCTTGCATACAATCATAGACTTTATGAAAACACCTCGCCCAGATCATATTTAATTTGTTTCCATGATGAACTTAATCAAGTCAATGCAATAGGATCTATGAACATATGATATTCTCCTTCAAGATAAAGAGAACATTGCTTATCTTTCTTAAAAAGAGATAAGAATTTGTTTACAAAAAGTATGAGATTAATTAGAGAGTTTCCACGACACACCCTTGTAAAACTAGGGGTTTTGGTATGTACAATTAGTTTGTTAACATTTGCATAAATTCCTAGTTTCCACACTAAAAAGAAAAACAGATCATGATTTCATTATACAGAAACTCATATAACTATTAGTTCAAAAACCAACAATATGAAAACCCTAAGATTTGTCAAGACACCATAGAATTTCTCTTCTTTCTATCCGGTGGCAGACCCATGTGTGTTTGAGGGATGCATTTTGCATCCCCTGACTTCTAGAAAAAACACAAGTATATATTTATTGTTGTTATTTTTTGTACCTCCTTATTTTAGAATTTGAACCCGCAGCTTTCAATTTTTTAGCTGTTGCCAAATTTTGCTTTTTATTAATAAGTATTTTCTTACATTTTGTACCCTTTTCAGCTCAGTAGATACTTTTAGGCTTTATTTAGTTAGACATTTCATTTCTTTTTTAGCTCATTATACTTGATTTAATATTTGTCTCTATTTGTATATATGCATGATAATAATTATTAATTTTTATTTTTTAAAATTTCCCTCCACCACTTATTCAGGGTCTTAGATCTGCCACCGTTTTCTATAAGTTGTTTCTTATCACTTATAACATAGTGAATTAGATTGACATGGAAACAATGCATATGCATGACTTAAGCTTCAATATTGTTGCATATATATGATCATGATGTATGTTGTTGTCACAGGACACCTTACTTCCAAGAGTGATGTCTATAGCTTTGGGGTGGTTCTACTTGAAATGCTGACAGGAAGAAGAGCCGTGGAGGAAAGAATGCCTAGGAAGGAACGAAACTTGGTGGAATGGTTGCGCCCTCGTCTTAGGGGGAAAGATGATTTCCGCTATCTAATGGATCCAAGACTTGAAGGTCAATACCCAATGAGAAGTGCTCGTAGGGCAATGTGGTTGGCCACTCAATGTATTCGCCATAACCCTAAATCAAGACCCCTTATGAGTGAAGTGGTTCGTGAGTTGAAGTCTTTGCCTCTTTTTGATGATGATGACGACATGACTTCTCATAAGCCTGGTCCCTCAGCCTCATCAATACCCTCGACCTCACTTCAGAGAATGCACGTAGGTCCTTGCAACCATGGTGGTTCTAACAAGTACGGCCTCAAAACTGGTCAAGCACCAAACGTTCCAAGACACTATCAAGCCTAGCCACTAAGCCGCCAAGACTATCATCCTCTACCTTCACTATTTCCTGATGTTGGATTTTCATTCAACCCCTAGTGTTGTACAACCATGAGATGAGATGCATGTGTGTGTGTGTGTGTGTGTGTGTTTGGTGGTGCATGTAGTTTACTATGTGGAAATAGTGTATGTTTGATTTCCAATCCAACTTGTGCACGAATTTCGAAATCGAATCTAATGATTCACGCAAACTGGACGTAAAAAGAAGAATGAAGATGTTTTTATAAACTTTATTTTGACGCCAACTTCTATTTGCAAAGGATATCCTAATATGTACATAGTCTTCTATTTTTGTTGACTTCTTAGAAAAAGCTATGAAAAATAAACAATTATTTCCTTTTAAAGGAACTTTTAATTTCCAAACATGCACTGAAGGCTTGTTCAGCTTCTCTTGCATTTCATCATAATAGGCATTCAGAGAAAAATGAAGAGGGAGAAATAGGATTATATTTTTAGGGCTAATTTGAAACATAATTAAACTTATATATCTTCCTTCCTGTTCCGTAGATATTTCTTCTTTTATGGAGATACGTACCATGAGGTAGATGCAACCACACATGTTGGTCTTGAGTTGTTTTTAAGACTAAATGTTAAATTTTCTTACTTGTAAGCTTTCTTATATATTTTAAATATCCTATTTTTGAATTAAATATATAACAAATAAATAATTCAAAACAAGAAATTTACTGAGGCTTTCTGCCCAACAAAAAAGAAATTTATACAGTAAGTCCTTCTTGTTATCTAGCATAATAAATTAAATTAATATTTAAATATATTTTATACGTGTAAATAAATTATTTTCTATTTTTATTTAAATTTTACTCATTCTGTATTTTTATTTAACAAAAAGTTCACCCAAGAGAATTAAAACTACAAATTTGGGTAATGTTAAAATCTAAAAAAAAATATTAAAATATATATTTTCAGCGAACAAGTATTGTTTAAGACTAACAATAAATGTTTTGACCATATTGGAGTAGAATTTATTATCACTTCAAAGTTTTATCTAAAGAGTAAGTTTGAAAGTAGTTACAATTACAAAAAGGAGAATTTACATTTTTTAACATTTTCACATTTATTATGTTTAATTAAATAGTGTAATATTTTTAGCAAATCAAATTTATAACAAGTCCCTTTATAATTTAATCATAAAAAATGTAATAACACAGATGAGTAATAATGTAGGAAAATACGGTGACATGCGTCGGTGTTTATTTTGAAATGGTGAGGGTGTTGAATGTTGACCAATTAATTAAATGTTAAGTATTAAAATTAAATTTTATTAAAAATACATGTATTTAAATTATAACCTAGATTAGATTTATTTATAATATTGAAAATCATTGATAAATTATAAATATAGAACCGGTGTATGATAAACTATATTTAGTTACTACTAATTATTATGTAGAAGAATATTAGTGACATTGATCAGCCTCTCTAATTATCTCTTTACAATCAGTTAAATATTTTTAGAAATTAGAAATTTTGGTAAGTCTCATTTTTAAATAACTAATTGTAGAATATGTTAGAGAATATGGTTAATTAGCATTTCTCTAATAAGTATATCCCTCATTGTCTACTACCACTAATTTAAAGTCATCTCTCTCACACACCTTAAATATGAGGAATCAAGATTAAAAGCCTAATAAATTTTAAAATAAGTCTCATTTTTAAATAACTAATTGTAGAACGTGTTAGAGAATATTGTTAATTATCATTTTTCGTATATCCCTCACTATCTACTACCACTAATTTAAAGCCATCTCTCTCACACGCCTTCAATATGAGGAATCAAGATTAAAAGCCTAATAAATTTTAAAATAACTTTACAACTGTCTTTAATGCATTCTAATATTTACTATACTTTTTTTTATTTGTTGCGTTGACCATTCTTCTTTTGGTGATTCTTTTCAAACTAGTTTGTAATGCTCAAACTTTTTGACACTATTTTATTATTTTTCTTAATAAAATGTATTAAATAACTTCTTTTTAGCTTTAATTTATTATTTGTATATATTTTATAAAAATTTAAAATTGGGAAAAATCACACACATTAATTAAATCACATTATACTATGACTACACAACACAAATAAGTCTCAATACTTTTTCATTCTCATCTAACATTCTTTAGTTTGTTTATTTTCTTGTCTTCGATCCTTTCTTGCCCTAGTCTCCTTCCAATTTCTTTCTTCCTCTTCAATCTTCGGTGAGTCCTTACTCCCTCTTCGTTTTCATTATCTGTATCATATTTTTTTAATTTTAATCTTTGTTTTGTTAATGACCATAGGCATATGATTATTTGCTTCTTTCCTTGTAGTGGATCTGACATCTTGCACTCACCTACCTTTCCAGTGTCGTATTTTCGGTTAAAATTTCAATATACAATGTCTTACATTTTTTTAATGTATTATTAGTTAGCGTTTGTTTAATTTATCCATGCGGTAACAATTCAAAAGTTATATCAAAATGTCATCTAAAATCAATAAGGGAAATTTTTAAATTGTAAAATATTTTTAAATTTTTGGGTACCCATTGACTCAACCAACTCGTTGTGAATCGGATTAGATCAAATTTGATAGAAAAATTATATAAATTTAATTCAATTCAACCTAAACTAATTTGATTGGATCGGGTAATGGGTTTAATTTGGGTAATGGGTTTGAAAAAATCCAACCCATCCTTACCCATGAACACCCTTAATGTATCTTTATTAAACTCAGTTTATGACATTTTTCTACCTTTATATGTTATTTGAGTTGAAAGACTTTTTCTGCCTTGAGATATGGAACTATCTTCTCTCCACAAATTTATTAAACTTTCTTCTCTCCCTCTTGACATTCATTGATTGTTTTTGGTTCCTCAAGTTTGCCTTCTACTTTTTCATGCATAATGCAAATCAATCTCTCTTTTTTGAAAATTAGTACTCCCTCTGTTTCTGTATATAAGTCCTAATTACCTAGTGTATTAAGATTGAGAAAAATGGTTAATTTAGTTGGTAGTAATAAATTTGTCTTAAATTTATAATTTTTTTAAAAAATTATCCTTATCAGTATAATACTCTTCTTTTTTTTTAATTGTTTGTCAATAAATTTTATATTTTCTTTTAATGAAGAGTATTTCTAGTTTAAAAATAATTAATGCAAGAAATATTATAGTTTTAAGTCTTATAAAAAGGAACAAATATCATTTTAAACTTGGATTTTATAAAACATAAAAAGTATTTTTCTTGAGTAAGCGTTACATGTTATTGGTTATCTCATGTCACGACGTTAATGAGAGGTAGTAAATGTACTCTACACATTTCTAATAATCATCATAACTTTCACTTAGTGTAGTACTTTCCTTTAATTTTTGTAAATAGGCACAAACACTCTTTGATTTGTCATTTTCTATCTTTGTGGGCATGCTTGATTCCTTTTTATCAAAATGTTGCAAAACTTGATTTCACATGTGGGGTTTGTTGAAATGGTTTAGTTTATGGTTTCATGATGAAGCTCTCTTGCTTCTCAAAATATTTATTGTTTTCACTGGTTCTACAATTCTGAACATGTGCCAACATTTATTAAATTTCCTAGTTTAACTTGCATGAAAATTTGGAGTTTTGAAGTGTGTACATGGTTTAAGTTTCTTTCCTTTACGTACTTTTCCATTTTTTTGCCTAACACATTATTTTTAACACACTTTCTACCGTTAATAATTAAAATTTAGACACATTAAATAAGGTCTGATACTCACAATTTCGTGATTTTCAACAAATTTTATCCAACAACAAAGATTGTGTTTAAAAGATTATGTTATCTACGCAATTCTAATTTTTACTCTCAAATAGTCTCACTATTACCATCTTTTATTTTTACACTTTATAACTTAAATAATCTCTCCAACCCAGCAACATGAAAAACTTAATAATGATTTCCACAAATAATATTTCAACATTAGTTTTCATCACCCCATCATTTATCTTAATTATTATCATTATTAAAGGTACACAAGCAATGACTCACATATAAAATATTTAAGCACTAAAGTATATTAAGATTGTTTCACACAAGCACCTACAAAGTGTGTTGCTAGATAGCATTTATCTTCTTTGTTTTCATATTTAAGAATTTTGTGCTGAAATTAAATGCTTTAGGGTTCTGAATTAAAAATATGGAGAGCACGGGAAAATTCAAAGATGTTCATCAAGGTACCTTTGAAAAAGGCCAGAGATTTTGGAAGAAATTTAGAATTTTATTATGTTGCATGCTTCTGAATTCTAAAGGGGAAGACATCGTCAATGACAAGAACAAAAAAGCTCAAGGTATATATATTCTACCTTTTCTGACCATTGTTAGAATTCATACTTGTTTCTTGTTTCAATTAAAAAACATTTCTAACCAACACTTATATGGAATTGCTTAATTCATACATTAATAGATTTGGTATAGAAGTCACAATGTGACAATCTCATGCATGTTTCCTTATGTTATTACATTTATTATCTCTCTCCATGCTATAGATTATAGACACTTCAAAGGGTGTTCACAAAAATTTTGGCATACCGTTAATTACATATCTCTCTTTCTTATCTTATTCTTGCTAGCTCCTCCTTTCTCATTTCCGTTAACCTTAAATAAAATTGTATATTAATTAGTCAATCATGTTATGTTCGTTTGGGATTTTAAATCAACCCCGATATGTTTCTTTTGATTTAGCTTTATATTTATATATATATATATATATATATATATATATATATATATATTACATCTTTCAGGGCATATACTTTTTTAGCGAGAAGGTAAATAAAACTAAAAAAATGTATCACATTAACCAATGAAAAGTTGAAGCATAAAAGATGAGAATTATAAAATTTGAACAATATTTTCCTTTCAAAAGTTCTTTAGAAACCAATACAAATTAATAGACTGATTCCTTTCTTAAAATAAGATTAACCAAATCTACATATATACTATTAATAGAATTACTTGTGAAGTAAAATTAACTAAACAATTTTCATTACAAAAATATTTATATGTTACAAAATGGGCAATTTAGGATCTGCTTCGTTGCTCTATATATATATACATTTTATGTTTGTTAAATTTGTTTTGCTATCTTATATTTTCCATATAAATCAACAGGAAGAAATGTTGCAAATAATATGGTTAGACACCAACGACTTACTCAAAGATCCTCATCCACCAAATGGTCAAAAAGATCCTCATCCACCAACTTAAACCAGGAAATAATTGAAGCTTCTTCCCTTCTTCGAAGATTCACCTTTAATGATTTGAAGTTGGCAACTAGGAATTTTGAGTCTAAGAACTTTCTTGGTGTGGGGCGTTTTGGAAATGTGTTGAAAGGTTGGATCAATGAGCATGGGAACTTTGCAGCACGACCTGGAACGGGGATTCAAGTAGCAGTGAAAACCCTCAACCCAAATGGATTTCAGGGTCACAAGGAATGGCTTGTATGTGACCATTCTAACCGTGATTTTATAAAGATCTTCTAACAATTTATTTAATTTTTACCATTTTTTTAGGTAAATTACATTGACACATCTTGTGGTTTCTTGAGATTGCACACATTATATTGTCTTTTTAACTCCTCTAGTAATCCCTTTAAAATGTTTTAAATACATTACAATGTCACCCTTATTTGGCAAAAAGACACAACAATGTGTGTCCTCAAAGGGAAATATAGTAAATTCTGAAAAGGCAAGAGTAGTTTACACAATCTCAATATACCAGGAAAGGTGTTAGTATGTAATTTTGCTCATTTTTATTTTGGTACAAAGTATTATAATTTACATAACTTATTGTATATATTGCTCATTTGAATCTCTTCATTATTTCATTCGTGGCAGGCTGAAATTAGTTACCTCAGTCAGCTTCATCATCCAAATCTGGTTAGGTTGGTAGGCTATTGCATCGATGATGACAAAAGACTGTTAGTATATGAGTATATGTGTCAAAGAAGCTTAGACAAGCATTTGTTCAAGAGTATGTCCTAAATTTAACTTCTTGTTTCGTAGAAATTTTTATTTGAATATATCAATAAATGCATTATTTAGTTAAATTTTTATAGTGCTTGTATGGTTTAAAGATTTTTATTTGTTTTTATTTTTATTTTAAATTACTCAAATGTCACTATTTTTTTAATTATAAATAAACCTGACCTAATATTTCTCCATTGTTTCATGATCAATCTCACAATAATTACAATGTCATTGTTGCCTGTAAGTAGTGCATGGTGAAAGTCTTTCGTCTTGTTTGTGCAGGTAAAACAATAAATGACATTCACATTAGTTTAGACAAATTTGTTGTGGGGCTTTGAATATTCTTGTAGTTTCTTCATGTGACAAAATGTATACAAATTACAGGCATGATTGTAAAACGAAAAGTGACAAAAGATTTCTAAACAATCTATGATAAAAAAAAAAATCATATTTTTCTTCAAATCAAATGTAAATTTATTTCTAAGCCTTTGACTTTAAATATGGAAGATATTTTGTTATTCTGATGATATTTTTCAACAAGATTCTGATGCAATTATGGGATTGAATTATAAGTGCTTCATTTAATCTCGTATTACCTTGTCTTATTGTCCTCATTCAATGAACAAAATGAGAAATTTACCTTTATAATAATGTTACATGTAACTTTTTCTTTTGGTATGGGTTCCCAGTTTATTTAGCTTAACAACTAGGCTAATTAATTGATCACTGAATTAACAAGTAATATTGCCATGTATCAACAGCAACCAAGCACCTTATATGGCCTATCAGAATTAAAATTGCAATTGGAGTTGCTAATGCCCTTGCATTTTTGCATGAGGAAGCTTCAAGGACAGTAATATTTCGAGATTTCAAGACATCTAATGTCCTATTGGATGAGGTAATAACTTGAATGTTCCATTTCTTACTATGCTAACTTTCAACATATAAACGCCTTTACCTACCTCTTATAATATCATTCTATTTTAGGACTATAATGCAAAACTTTCCGACTTTGGGCTTGCGCAAGATGCTCCAATGGGAGATAAAACTCATGTTTCCACTGAAGTAATGGGAACACAAGGCTATGCAGCCCCTGAGTATGTTATGACAGGTTAGCATATATACTCTCAAACATCTCATTTTGTTGAACCAAATGTTTCTATTCATGAGTAGCATACAATCACAAGCTTTAAGAAATACCTAGTCCGGGCTTTGTTTAGTTAATTTGTTACCATGATAAATCTTAAATGAAGTCGATCAATGCAGTAGGATCTATGAACATATTCTCCTTTAAGATAAAGAGATAAGAATTTGTTTACATAGAAGTGTTAGATTAGAGAGTTGCCACGGTGCCAATATAGAAGTAGGGTGTTTGGTATGTATAGTTAGTTTTTGGGTCATTAAATGCATATTATCTAAGTTTCCTTACTAAATAGTAAAACAAGTGGCATGATTTCATTAAATGGAAACTCATACAACTATTAGTCTAAAAACCAACTATACTAAAACCTCCAAACTTTGTTATAGGGTAACATAGAATTTAATTTTCTTATTTCTGTCTATGACTTCTTATCATATTATATCACTTACGACATAATAATGCATTACACATGAAAGCAATATATATGCATGATTTAAGCTTCAATGTTTTATATATGTGGTGCAAGTTTCTACTCCATTGGTTGGGATCTTTGGAGTTGTTATTTAAAAAGATGTATGTTGTTGTCACAGGACACCTTACTTCCAAGAGTGATGTCTATAGCTTTGGGGTGGTTCTACTTGAAATGCTGACAGGAAGAAAAGCCATGGATCAAAGAAGGCCAAGGAAGGAGCAAAACTTGGTGGAATGGTTGCGCCCCCGTCTTAGGGAAAAAGATAATTTCCACTATTTGATGGATCCTAAACTTGAAGGTCAATATCCAATAAAAAGTGCTCGTAGGGCAATGCGGTTGGCCACTCGCTGTATTCGCCATAATCCTAAATCAAGACCCCTTATGAGTGAAGTGGTTCGTGAGTTGAAGTCTTTGCCTCTTTTTCATGATGATAATGACATGGTTTCTGATCAGCCTTGTCCCACAACCTCATCAGTCTCCACAATCTCAATTCCCTCAAGCTCACTTAAAAGATTGCATGTTGGCCCCTCCAACAATGGTCGTGCAAACAAGTATGGCCCCAGAACTGGTCAATCACCAAACGTTCCAAGGCACTTTCAAGCCTATCCTCTACCTCTTCCAAATCCTGGCGTTGGATCGTCATCCAATCCTACTGTTGCATCTTCTTCATCCAACCCAAGGTTTTAAATACCAATCACAGTCGCATTGCTGTTTCGTCACGTTTATTGATATCGCAGACAAATGTGATAGATGATATCACTAATTTGATATCTCACAGGTCCTCTTTCTCACACACTGGTGCACTCACACAAACACACAAACATAAACACACACAAATTTACTGGGGGCGAAAACTCTCTTTGTATTGATAATAGTCTGTCAAAGCCACACTGATCCCTTTACGTAATATGCTATTTATAAGCATTTGAAATAACCTAAACAATTCAAATTTTAAATCTAAATAATATCTTTCCTAATATCTTTCTATAATATCTCTCTCCATATCTTATCTTTCCTCGTATCTTTTCTACCCATATCTTTCACATATTACTCCTTTTAAAATTCAAACTACGTAACAATATTTATTTAAACATTTATCCTAACAATAGATGCGATCCCAGTTACGGTTGTAGCAACGTACAGTTAAAAAAACCTTGATATGTAACCCAAATCACGGTCGCTTAACATTTTTTAAAACCTTGATACAACCCTAGTGTTGGACAACCATGAGGTGAGATATGCATGTGTGTGTGTTTAGTCCAGTTTAAGACTCAATATTAAAATTGTCATACTTTCTAAGCTTTCTTGTTATGCATTTATAATTTCCTATTATATGTTGCCCAAAATTACATTTCAAACTGTTGTCCAGTTTCTTGTGAACCACTGCACATGTGCCATGCTGGAATCTAGTGGTGGAATCACCATGCTGAATTGTCCAGTTTTAAAAATTGGCTTCAATTCAAAGTTGTTGGCTTTTTTTAATCACGAGGCTAACAATGTTGTTTGCCAGACTATTAAGAGTCATTAGCTTGATATAATCCAACAACATCCTTTCTTTGAGCCATGTGTTGTTGTACTCTAAGTCTCTAACTTGTCTTCTTTTTTTATGTCAACTAACTTGTCTTCTTAATCTAGCTCTTAGCAATCCTTTTTTGGACCAATTTGCAAATTAGGAGAATAAGAATGAGAGAGCATACAAGTTTTTTAACCCAAAAGAAGGTAAGAAGTTATCAAGAAAGAAATTCTGGAAGGGAGACATAAGGACAAAAAGTAAATAAAAACAAAAAAAGGGTCTCTAAATTAACCAAGACTTAATGTTCCTAATTTTTTTTCCTAAAATAGTCCCCAATTACTAAAAACTTGTTCTCGTTGCTTAAGTGTATCATTTGACAAATAATAAAGTTGAAAATGAAGTCACAAAATATATCATTCAACAAAGACTATGCGAAATTTGAATTAAGATTAAAGAAGATGAGGAAAAAAAATTAAAGTTTTAAAAATTTCAAGAGCTCAGACCACCACAAGTAACAGTACGTTCAACTCAATCACTAGTATTACCCAAATTCTCTATAACTCGTGTTCCTGTACGTCTAATTGTCAATCACCTATATATGCTTAATCTGCTAGTAGTCATTGGTCACAAAATATATGATTGTACAAGTCCTTATATAAGAAATGAAATATATGCTAAGGTTGACACTTAGCTTTTGAGGACGAGTCTTTTGAGGACGAGTCCTGGTACAGTAATAAAATTGTATCATATGTTCAAATTCGAAAACAGTTTCTTAATTTTTTTGTTTTTTTAGTTGACACTCAACTCTTGTGATTGATCTAGGATGGATACTTTCTTAAAAATGTGACTATATATAAAGACGACTATTATACAAAGTGTCCCACCCATATTTACATAGGTGCATGCTATCATGATATAATTATATATATGTCTTAGCTGTTTGTGTACACAAGTTTTATAGTCTCCTCACTTATAACTCAACTGGAATGTTTTGTTTTGATTCCCCAACAGATTTACAAATTTTTTGTCTAAACCACAAGTATTCTCCATTGGAAGTAACTTTTCCTTCAAATATTCCACTCGAAGTAACTTTTCCTTCAAATATTTGATACAATTACGTATCCAGGACTCAAATCCAAGACCTATGATTAAGTTGAAATAATCTCACGCCAGTTGATCCACATGCTTGATGGTCAGAAATACCAGATACATAACCACTTATAAAAGTTTTACCAAATGTAAAACGCAGTAAGTTTACCTCTAAAGATGTAGT
The DNA here is from genome assembly GCA_007407185.1 of Glycine tomentella. Taxonomy (NCBI): domain Eukaryota; kingdom Viridiplantae; phylum Streptophyta; class Magnoliopsida; order Fabales; family Fabaceae; genus Glycine; species Glycine tomentella. The sequence goes on along the minus strand of PYAF01004537.1, from coordinate 2,121,790 downwards.
GGCCGGCTAAATATGATAAAAAGGTTAATATTTTAATTACATCTTTACTGTGTTATAATACAAGAGAAATATACTGTCATCTTCTTTATGAATATTACAAGCCATCTGAATTTTCTCAATTTACTACATTGGTAAGTTGAATTGCTTACAAGAGTTTCAGAATTTAGACCTAATGCATGTATAAAAGCAAAATCAATGTTAAAAACTGGTAAACTTAAACCAGTTAGGATGTGTTTGTATAAGCGTTCAATCTCCGTACGTGAATCCTTCAAATATTTTCAATCACATTTTGTTTTTAGGACATTGTGGAACGGATGCTCAAACAGTAAAACACACAGTTTCCCTGTGCCACTTCGGCTATTTTCATTTTCAGTTATGGCATCATCATAAGGTCTAAGATCTAATGTAAACTATTTTTCTAAATGAAATATTAACTTTATTTTTCATTGGTTTATAATACAGACTGATTAATTCTATGTTCAATGGAAGTGGTAAAGCAAAATTTACACACTGAGAAATGAGAACATAGCTGCTGACACAAAATGTTCAATTGGAGTTGCTATAAATTATGGAGAAAATTTCTGCAACATGTTTAGTTAAGATGTATCCAATGCAAACCCTCAACAGCTTCAATGCCATTGTGTAGGATCCATGTGTCTGGCCAGATCATAATCTACCATACCATCATAGCTGAAAGGAGAACATAAGTTTACAAATTGAATGAATGAATATTACAACTTCAAACATTATTTATTACTTGTTCATCTCTCAACTATAAATTCTTGAATCTCTATTCCTGTATGCCGAGCACCTCCTTGTACTCTCAACAGAATTTCATCTCCAACTTTTAGTGAGGTCACAGGAATGGATGTTTTTAACAGTGTATTTCCTGAATAGGGCAATGGACAACACTTCAGGAAGCTCAACAAACTACCAGAAAAAATAAAAAATAAAATTGACTGAATTACCTTGTGGTGGACAAACCAAGGCAACTGTTTCTGCATTCTGTAAAAGGATGCTGATAGATTGATTATCTGATTCTATCTGAAATGACATAATTATTATTACACCAAATAAGATTTTTGGATAGGTAATCAGCAAACAGCAATAAAAATACCTAAAAATATAATGAGTAGCTTACATGACAACGAAGTTTTTGTTCTTTACTGCCCCACAATGTTCAACCATAATTTTACAATATTGATGCAGAGTGAAAAAATTTGAGCAACACGGCTAATACCCATTCAACAAACTAAGTAGCAGATATAGATAGTCTATTCAACCAGTTACTATGTATTACAGATATCCTGGTATAAATTATCATTATCTAAGTTTCCAAAACCCTGCATAACAATTTTTGAACTTTTATCTTCACCCTCATTCTAATGTTAGTCTGCATTGAGGTTCTATAACCATGAAGACAGTTTTGTGGAGAACACTAGTTATATTTCCATGATAAAAATCTGACCAATTTATTTATGTTTCAGGTTCAAATGCATATTGTATACACTATAGCGCTTATATTTTCAGCTCCTGAATTTCATACAATAGATCTATAAGATACGAAAGAATTATGGTTATATAAATTAAACATTTGCAAAAAGGTGATCAGCATTCAATGCAGCTTTCACATTCGAAATTCAATCTTAATGTACAATCATTAAGTTTTGTTGGTACTTTTATTGATGCAAGTGTATCTTATACAATAACCACCCTTAGATCTAGTTGTAGAGGACAAGGGGGAAATGAAGTGGAAGAGAGAGCATAAGAAGAAGAAGAAGAAAAAAAGTTGGACTAGGAAAAAAAACCAACTTTGAAGTGATTTTTTCAAGAATCAGTTTTATCTCAAAATTGGTTTCCTTAAGAATATTACTTTGTATTATCAACTGCTACATCCTTAAGAATATATGTTTTAGATTAGCGTGATATATTCCAGAGGAAATGTACCACAGCACCCTCATTAAAGAAATCAAGTTAAAAAATATAAAGAAACAATTTTCAAACAATGTTTTCCAATAATGCATACACAAACCTTTGCCTCCACAAGGATTAGTGGTCTACTTTCTATCTTTACACGCCCAACAGTTGCAATTCGTTGCCGACCCTGATGATCAACTATAATCACTTCTTTTCCTGATTTTAATTCTGACAGGTAGCATGTTCTGCCTCTTGGAACAGCAACATAGGCATGCACTGGTCCCTGTTATGGTAAGTAATTGGTTAAAAAGAATTCATACAACTTCTATTGACAACATAATTAACTTTTTAAACTCGAAATTCCAATACACTTTGAATGCAAAAAGAAACAAAAACATTAAAAACATCAAATCTTCATCTTCAAGAAAGTAAATAGGCTGAATTAAACTACTTTTTGTGACACACAAGGTTAGAACAACTTCAGCTATCAGATTACAAGGGTACTAATCGCACAATCTGTGCTGACACTACCTCTTGAACATGTTTAACATTCATGAAAAATAAAAGGAAAAAAAAATTATCACGGGTAATGTTGTTCTATATTAAAAACTTGGCCAAAATCTGCTTTCAAAGTAAATGAATCCTGATTTAGTGCAAAGCAAAGTTTCGCTATTAATAAAAAATCTTTACATCCAATAGCAACAATAAATATATTTTATAATGATTATAAATGCTATCCAATCTTTAAATTGCTTGACACTAATGATTAACTTTTATACAAAAGTATATATACATTGATCCACTTCAGATGGTGAGAATTACACACATCATCACAAATTTTCCCGAGCAGGTTTTGACTGCTGGTCGCACATTATCACCCCACTGTTATGAATTTTGATGATAAGAGAGGTAACTTTATCCAAGATCAAAGGAAATGACTATATTAATCTCAAGTTCAAGCCTTGAATGCATAACTTACTGCATTCACCCGAAACGGCCTGCTTGCAATGTAATTTGACTCTAAGCATTCCGAGTGAACAAGAAATAATCCTTTGGCAAAAGATCCAACCTGTTGAAAATATTAGGACAATAAGAATGGCAGCTTCACTAGATGAGCCAAGAAATAATTTAACTGTTGCAGAGGACACAGATACATACGAGAAGTCCTTCACCAGGTCTCATGAGACTGCAGAGATCTACACAAACACGATCACCCATTCCAGCCACTTGAATATGTGTTACAGTGGCTTTGGTCAAGCTCAGTAGATTGCTTTCTTCCATTCTTCTGTCGAAATATTCCTGAAAGTTTCCAACTCAAATAAGAGGTCAAGCCTCATTACTGAAGAAGTCTCATCTAGGTACAGAATACCTTTAGCTTGAGAACAGGTTCAACATCTTCAACTTTCATAACTATGCCATCTAAACCATGTTCAAGTGCCTATAACATCCAAGGGTTGCAACCGTGAGAAGAGTGTTAAAGCTGAAAGCAAAAGAGTACTATTATATACAGTCACACGAGCTTCAACTCTGAAAAGTTTACTTCATTAGTCTCCTCCTAGTATATACCTCAAGAAACACCTGAGCTTCAGATGTATTATTAGAGATGGCAAACACAGTATTTTGGCTTCTTTGAAATGCAGCTATTATATTTTCGGCAGGTATTACCTAAGCAATTGCAAACAAAGAAAATTATTGAAAATGAGAAATCTAAATTACACTTTTAAAAGACAATAGATTTTGTTGCAGAAATTGTAGTCAGACAATATCAAGCCAGAAAAGGAACAGTTTTTGAGGTGATGCAGTCAAAGTCATTAAGAGTTAAAATGGAGGTCTTAGAATCACCACAGAACATAATCATATTTTGAATCAATTTATATTGGTTCGATCACATCCATAATATTATGGTTGACAGACATAGATGGAATAACATCCATATAAAGGGTAGGAGTTATCATCATCATCATAAGAATAAGAATAATACCCATAAAATTAATCAAAAAATCAAACACATTTTTTGGTTGGTCAATCAATCATACAATTTTATAGCTAACTGAAGTACGGAACTGGCTGATGTTATATACAACACATTTGCAACATATTGTTGATTACAACTGATATGCCCTATTCCTAGCCTATATCTAACTTATAAAAGGAAACCATGAGCTAGAACTAGAGCATAAACATGCAAAATCTCTAGACTCCCAATATAAGCTTAAGTAGGACTGACATCTCATTCCACATTAACCATGAAAAACAGATTGATCTTTTCTTCTTGCAAAGCAACTTGGTATATAAACTATAGAAAATATCATCAATGGATAACAAGTGTGCAAACTATTCCATTATAATTCTTATAGCAATGTACAACGAACATACCTGCCAATCTAGTAAATTAACTACAATATTCTCTGCCTGCTCATCCTCTGGTCTAAGTCCCTCTAGTTCCTCTGGGGTTGAAACGTCAAAAATTGTGGCTACCCTTTTATTCTGTCCATCCAAAACCTCTCCCTCATTAACAAAAAGAGGGCATATTACCGCAATGGCTGTATCCCATCAAGACCAAAATTCCAAATTCATAAAATTAGACATGCTAGCAGTACACTATCCAGTCCACCAATAACACAAACTCCATTTTACTCAACCAAAAAATCTATTATCTACAAAACAATTATAGTCATCTTATATTATGGTGAACACTAAAGGGATTTAATTTTGATCCAGTGTCACTACAAAACATTTTCCCACTATCATGTATTAAATTGAACTTATTAGAATGAATTCTTCAATCATGGTCCATATTCAGTATATTGACAAGTTTTACATTGTGTGTTGATGACCTAACATAACTAACAACGAAAAAGGGGAGAGGGAGACCTAGAAAGATATTGGAGAGAATTGTTAAGACTTAAGAGGAATCTCATGGTGAATAATATATCTAATAATTTGATCTTTAACCAAGCTGAAAAACATAGTATGATTCATATAGTCAACCTCACCTAGTGGGATTAGACTTTTGTTATCTGTTTTGTTTGCATTCAATCATGGATTTCTGACGAGATTGCTGACTTTTATATTTAGGCAAATGCTAACCAGTGCTGCAAGGGCACTGGATAAGGACCTAAGAGTAGAAAGTTTTTCATAGGGATACGTAAAATTGTCTTCCAATGATTTTTTGCACTTCTCTATGATTTACACATTAAAAATTTTCTTTTTTTAATTCCTTAACCAGTGTCTTAAGGACTGGTTAGCAAGATGTATTCTGAATTCACAGTGATTCCAAATTGATTGACATTGTAAATAATTTTACATTACAGTTTATCAAAATTAAATTCAAACCGGAAAAAACACAAACACACACACACACAAATGGATAAAAGAATTTCCTTCGGAATGAAGAACTTACAAGACCAATCATGAGCAAGTTGTCGATGGTGTGATGGGAAAACGAAAGTATTCCATCCTCTCTCTACTGCTGCAGTCATGACCTGCTTGTTGCTTGTCCATATCCAAACTCTCTTGGATCGTTTACCACTCTCATCCAACGATGAAGCCATTGAAGAACAAGGGTTGTAATATTTATGCCTATGCCGCAAAAGGGTCTTCCCAGAAGAACGAATAGAATTAACGTTGGAACAAAGGTTTGTCCCACGAATGTTGTTCCACGTTGACTCGGTGTAGAACGAAGACAATTGAAGGAAAGTGGTTGGTGAAACAGATAGAGATGAAGAAGGTGCAGTTGAAGTGAAGAGAGTGGAGTGTGAGATGCAACTGCAAACATGAGACAACACTGCCATCTTATGTTGTTAATTGTTGTTACAAACAACCTCAATCACCTAAATTTTTTATTTTTATTTTTTTCTGTTTTCTTTTGGCTCCACAGCACAGCACTGCACCTCATCTGTTTGAGTCACTTGACCTTTGTTTTTTTTGTTGGACTGAGTCACGTGACATTGGCCCAAACGGAAACTAGTTATTGGGTAGTGGCCTATTGGGTTGCGGGTGTTCTTTGTTGCTCACACATTTACATCCAAGACCAAGGAAGGGTTTTGAATTTTAGCTAAATCAATTTCTGACGACCAATCAAGTAGTGACAAGTAAAATGTATGGATATAAATCGGAAAATAAAAAAATAGAAAATTTATTATAAATGATTATGCACTTCCAAAATATAGTCATAATTCATCTTATTTTATCATATTCCAGATGTAATATGATTTTAAAAGATAAATTAGACAGTCTCAATAAAATTTCATTTTTGAACAAAAATCTATTTTAAAGTTTATTTTATTTACTCTATGATCTTAGTATATTACCATGATTTTGAAACAGAAAAGATATTTCAAGAATGAGAATAATCGAGCCGAATCTATTGTATCATAAAGCATTTGTTTTTTCTATTGATTTCTCCATATTAGATAAAAACATTTGTTAGTGATTGAGTAATAATAATTATTATAACATTAGACTTTCTATCTAGTTATTTTCTTTTGGAAATAAATTAATTTTATTTGAGATACATGACTACTACCTCTTTTAATAGAGATTTACCAATAATAATTATACTAATTGAAATATTTCAATGGTATGGTTAAATAACAATAAATGCATGAGATTGAAATATCTCATTGTGCATTTTAATGAACCCAAGCCAAGTTTTGCAAGAGCACAACAAGAGTCGTGCTATACATTGATACCAAACACATAAAAAGTGTCTCATCAAAGCACACAATTCTAATTAGAACTGTGAAAAAGCATGTGGAACTTTGGTGGAAAACTTGAGCAACATGACATGCTTGTAAGGCTTATCTGGGGTCACAATAGTTGATGGAAAATTAGGGTGATTCACGGAGTCAGGGAATGCTTGACTCTCCAAACAAAGTGCTGAACGTGGCTGATAAACAAACCCTCCTTTTCCCTTATCATTCTTGACAAAATTAGCAGTGTAAAACTGCAAACCAGGAGCATTTGTGAAGAGCTTCATCACTCTCCCTGACTTCTTATCCACCACTATAGCTGCCATCTTAATCTCTTTATTGTCTTTTCCACCATCAAGCACATAGTTGATGTTATAGCCATTTGTCTTAGGCAATTGGTTGATCCTTTCTCCAACAATGTGTGGCTCAAGGAAATCATTTGGGGTTCCTCTCACTGAGGCATATTGGCCTGTGGGAATGAGATTGTCATCAAATAGTGTGACTTGGGATCCAAAGATCTGAACCACTTCATCTAGAATGTTGCCACTGTTGTGGTTTCCTAGGTTCCAGTAAGCATGGTTCACCATGTTCACTGGGGTAGGCTTGTTCAGAGCTTTTGCTTTCATGATTATACTTAATGAGTTTTTCCCAAGAATGTAGCTCACAGTTACTAGGAGGTCCCCAGGAAATCCTGAAACACAAATAGTATTCAATTATAATTGAAATCATGTAAAGAGTTTTATCCTATTATCTAATATTAAGTTGTCATGTTATGCATAATAAATTTGTTATTTTTTAATAATTATATTAAAAATTATATTAAGTATGATTTATATTGATTGTGCATAAAAATTAAACTCGATATATACATACATAATTAGATTCATTTCTTATCACAATTATAAAAATATAATTACATTATCAACCAATCAAAAATTATGATAAATATAGTGAGTTTAAGTTAGTTATCCAACAAACTTACCACAATGATTAAATAGTGAGTAACACGGAGTCATAGAGTATTTTCTCTAAATATAAATATAGGCTTCATAGTTTAGCAACATTAAAGAAATGAAGTTAATGACAATGCTTAATTACTTACCTCCTTCACCATCATAACTGTGGTAACTGAAGGTGATTCTGGGTTTGTCACCATCTTTTATGTACCTTGTCACTTTCCAAAGAACATCACTGAATGCTTTGGGTCCAGCTAATTAAGGTCAATCAGATATGAGTTAGTACTTCTATGAGATATGTGGTAATTAGAGCAGACATATATATGAGCAAAGATTTTAAATTGCAATTGTGATTTGCACAAGCATTGCAGCATCATATATAAAAGAAAAATTGTGTTCAACAATATATGGTAAAACAAAGTGTACGTACAATGAAGAGTGTTGTTTCCTTCATTAGCAACTAATTTGTAATGGATTCCATTTAGAGTGAACTGAGCTCCTCCAATTCTGTTAGCAACCCGGCCCACAGTAGCTCCAAAGTATGATGTATCATTCTGCAAATATTTTGGCATTTCTAGTTATTATTTCATCTGTATAAGATTTACTCTTTCAACAATATCTTGTCCTACCTTCCTTATTTTATTTTTATAATATTGGGATATATAATAATTTTATTAATTTTTATAATAATTATTTTAAAATAAATTTTAATTGATTGATAATGTGAACAAAAATTAAACTCTTTAAAAAATATCTAATCATATCTATCTTTTTCTTTTTATAGGCGTTCAGTAAAGTAACGGCAAGAATTAATTAAAACTAAGATCTCATATGCATATTATCTTAATATTCTCATCATTAAGCTGACCCTAGTGAATTATCCTATCTATTTTGTAGGTGTACATCCATTTTCTTATTTTATGTTATGTTATAAAAATAGAAAGAGAAATTCAATTTTTTAAGTCATTTTTAATTTATTATTTATCAATATTAATTTCTTATTGACCTACTTCAAATTTAAAAAACTTCTTATTCAATAAATTATCCCTACGTGTTGATTAAACATGTATGTACTTTTTTCCTCATGGATCTAGATCAGACTTAGAAACTATATTTTCATATTTATGAATAAACATTAAATTAATTTATTCCTGTACATAAGCCAATTAATGTTTAGTCACTTTGAATTTTTGCCCTCCTTTTATTTATATCGATCGTACATACGATATGGTCAAATTGATATTTGGTGAAAATTTTATGCATAAAATTCAAATTCAAGATGCTACTTAAGAAAAATTATATATATATATATATATATATATATATATATATATATATATCTTTTACTTTTAGATTTTTCACTTAGCATATAATAATCATTCGACAAGCTACAAACCAATAAACCTATTTCTGGTAATTAAAACTGTTGGCAGTCTTAAAAAATAAATATTGATTTGATAAATACTTTTTAATTTTAATTTTTATCATATAAAAACCACTGAAATATTTTTTATATATAAAAATATTTATTTATTTATTTTCTCTCTTTTTCGATAATAGCTTTCTATTTTATCTCCCTAATCTTAATTCTTATGCTATTAAGAAAATTAAAATTAATCGATAAATAAAATTATAAGCACAATACAGAACATAATATTGTCTCAAAACAAAACTCTGCCGTCGGAGGAAAAGATCATGTGTGAATCAATTCAAGTTGAAGAGCATTGTATATATTATTGAAAAGCTTTATCCTTATCTCATAACTTTCACAACAAAAGAAAGCAGAAAATGTAATGGTAAACAGATCATAATTCAAAATGAACATATTCAAGGAAAATGTTTATATATTTTTTATGACTTACAGTGTATGCCTTGGGAGAATCATATCCAAGAACAATATCACCCAACTTCCCTTGATAGTGAAAGAAAATTAACAGTGTGTTAAAAATGCACAATGCACAAAAAAGAAAAGCAATTAGTTAAAATTGAAAGTTTTTGGACACTAAGTAGATGCATAAGTAAGTACGTACCATTCTTATCCGGAAGTATTACGGACACAAGTGTTGCACCCCAATTGGTGACCTTTATAGAAAAATCACCTTTCTTGAGCTCAAATAACCTAATATGATCCTTCTTAGAAGAGCCATGAACAAACCCAGAAGAAGCTAAGAAGAGCAGACATAACAGCACAAAGATCTTGGTCATTGTATTTTCCTATATATGAAGCAATTAAGGAAATTGATGGTGCTTATTATTAATAGGGTTTATAGAGGAGGGATAGCAAGAGAGAACTTTTTAAGCTAAGAGAGAAAAACAGTTTGCAATGTCAATACAAAAGTTTTAATAAGACGGTGGCTCTGACACATTGTATTAGGACCTTCTTGTTCTTAGTTCTCATATCCTTCTGTGCTCCAAAGTCAAGTCAATGAATTTATTATTACGCGCGTGGGTCATGATATACATAAAATATTAATATATACTTGCATATTCTTATTTTAATTAAATAGTATATATCTTTGAATGATTTTGACTAAAGAATAAGAGGCAGAGACGGTGAACGGTGATCTTATTCAATTTATTATTTTTAATAAAAAATACATATAATTTATGTCAACTAAAATATTCATTATTTAGAATTTAATAAACATTCACAATCAACAAAAAAAAAGTTTTTACATCACCAATCAATTAAAAATAATATTTGACATGATATAAAAATTAATAAACTTAACGTATATTATTGCAAGTTTTCTTTATTAGTAACTGTATGTATCTTCTATGAACTATAATTATGTTTGAGCTAAATAACATTATTATTAAATAATGATAAATTTTTCTTTGAAAATATTTAACATAGTTGCGTATTTAATTTTTTTAATTTGAGATCACGGATTAAATTGAAACAATTTAATAAGTTAATTAATGTGATATAACGTATATAATAATTGTGATCTAAAAGAACCTTATACTGTGTTATTTATTTATTTATTTATTTTCTATTTACTTATTGATGACATTATAGAGATGCTAAAACACTTAGGTAATTAAGATTCTCTGCTATTAAAAAAAAATAAGGAAGAAACAAAGAAGCAGATTCATTACAAAAGCTTGAGGTCCGGATAAAGCAGCAGCCGCTCGGCGGCTCTTCATGTTTCATGGGCAAATTATTATCCAAAAGAGAATAATCATGTTATTGAGGGCTAAAATGTTTTTATTTTTATTTTATCAATTAACATTTATTTATTATACACCAGTAAAGAAAACTATATATTATATGATGTTCAATGAAAATTATTATTATAAATATTATGAATTTACATTAATAGTATATTATATTAATAATATGATTGTGAATATACAACTATATTGGCTAATTGGCTAAATTATATGTTTGATCTTTTATTTTTTAATTTCTGTTCGATCAATTTGTTCTTTATATTTTAGAAGTTTTAATTTATGTTTTTAAAATGAGTCAAAATGATTAGTCTGAAATAATGATTGTTTTTTATTTTGGGATGTGATTTCTAACTTTTTTTTGACTAATTTGAGATGTGAAAATTATTCTATTAAATTCATTTACAAGAAAATTATAGAATCTAACTAAAGTACGAATAAAAGAAGGAGTCGAACATGATAAAAATTGCATGAAAAATAAGTGTTATGAACAACTAAAAAATAATTTAATATAATATTTTTTTATTTTTCAGTTTTTGAAGGTCTGGAACTGGATTCCATAGTTGATAATATTGGTGATGCAACAGGAAACACAGCTAAGATTATTTGAGGCATTTCCTCAGTTAAAATACATAGTTTTGAACCTTCCACAAGTTGTTGCAGGGTGGGAACATGTTTAAATCTGTCCCTCAAGCTGATGCAGTTTTACTCAAGGTATTCACAAAAATTTTAATTGTGATAACTTGCTTTCTCTAGCTTCTAATACATGTTTAAATCTCATTTATTAAGGTAAATAAATCATTACTTAAGTTATTATTGACCCTTTTTCTTATACTCTTATTGTTGCATTTTTTTAGTGGGTATATTACACAATTGGGGCTATGAAGATTGCATAAAGATACTAAGAAATTGTAAAGAAGCTATTTCAAGGAAAGTGACCATCATAGATTATGTATGTGGGTCTGTTTGGATTACAAGTGTTTTTTTAGAGTTTTTCTATTGAAAATATAGAATTTTTTTTCAGTAAAAAAATTATCAAAATCACTTCCAACCTTCCTTATATACAAAATAAACAGGAAATAACTGAACTGAAGCTTTTATTTGATATAGTTATGATGACCTATCTCAATGGAAAAGATAGAAGTGAAAAAGATTGGAAGCGGCTTTTTATGGAAGCAAGGCTTCCAGCGTTACAAGATATTCCCTGCATTTGGTTTTATGTCTTAGATTGAGCTTTATCCTTCTTCTTTTTGTGTACACATTTTATATTCCTAAATTACCCTTCAATATATATAATTGTTTTCATTTCCTTCCCAAACCTTCACAATGTCACTGTGGTTGTTATTACTTTCTTCAACTGCTTTTTTTTATTTAAAAAATAAAAAAAAACAAACAACATTATATAAAAATACAGAGGCACGAATTCAACTAGTTTCTACTAATAAACTTGTTGAGAGACATACTATATGCACGACACAATGAGCATAATATGTTTGAAGAAGTGAAATTCCTCAGCAATAACATGGCACATGGTTACTTCCAGAATTTCGGTTCCTCAAGTGGAAATGATGGGTGTTTCCACAATGTTTGACCAGTTTTAAGGCCATGTGGTAATATATCCAGATAAATGAGAAAGTTTAGTTTTTTTTTTTTTTTTGAAAGGGAGAAAATCTAGTTGTGCATTGTTTAACACACTCTTTTTAACATATTATTTGTAGTAGACATTAATGTTTTAAATTAGAATAAATTATACTTACACTTTCTGAAATTTCGTCAAATTCGTCAAATTTTTTTCCATACTCCTTTTTTATTCCTACACTGACTTCTCTTAATTGTTTAAAAAAAAAATATTAGACCGGCACCCCTTGATTGATTGTTTGAAAAACATCACAATGTACACCCTACAAGAGAGGTTGCTATAAACATTAAAAACAAGTTATGTGTAATCTCAAAAAACTTCAAGGGTTTGAGTGTAATTTATCTTATAATCAGCAATTTAATGTATCTGCTCTTTGCAAAACTCAGCTGAGAGCTAACTGCCATGCATAGCTTCATAGATCTTATGAGCAAACCAAAATGAACATTACACGGCTTTCATCTTCCTTCAACTTAGCTGTGTTGGAGTGTTACAACTTACAAAAACGAGGCGAAATGACAAGATTGTGGTGACCATGTCAAGAGTGACATGATTGATTTCTGGGTATCACATTTTATCCTAACTTGCATTTTATGTTTTATGAGAAAAAAGGTTATAGCCCGACAGTGTAAAAAATTTTACACAGTTATCCAATCACAACCCATGATAAGTTTGTTGATTTTTAAAATAATTATCTTAAAGTAATTCAAACGATGATTTGTGATTAAATGACAGTGTAAAACTATTTTAAACTATCAGTGCATATGTTTTATATCCTATTTTGACATCCTATGAAATGATCGAACCTTTGACAAGGTAGTTTTTGAGTGTACAGCTAGCCTATTTCAGATGAGCTGAATAGCTCCCAAACATTGTCCTAATTGAAGAACAACAAGAAACACTAATGATGAGAATTGATTTCTGAAATCCAATGGTTGATGTAATCAACATTGGAAGGAGGTGTGCTAGTCTTGGGAAGAGAAAATGGCCATTGAGGTTGGAGAAGCATTGAGTTTCCACCCTGAGAACTTGAAGATGAAGATGATGATCTGTTGAAGTAGCCTGTTAAGCATTCTTTCTCATTCTTGTTCAAGGAATTGGAAGAAACAAGTTGAGGATGCTCCCCAAGTTTTAAGCTCAATCCTGAACCTAAAACCTCTCCATCACCCTTGTTATCACTGCTTGATCCTTGTCCCCTTATAGATGAAACTGCAGCAGCTATCGCGGACCGAAAATTCGTGTCTGTGCTGATTGCTTTGGTTAGTGTTTCTGCCAAAGCCTCCCTGAATGCAGTTTGGTTCTTGAAGCAATGTTGGTAGAAATGTTCTTGAAATTGGTTTCCTATATTGAATGGCTTGATGTGAGTTTTGTCAATAGGAATAGTGCCATTGTTAGGAATTCTCTTGCCCCAAAAGGATAGTGGAATATTGGAATCTGGGGAGCTAAAGTTTAGACTTAATGGAGGGAATCTTGGGGTTGAAGCAAAGTTTGATGGTAAACAATTTCCTTGATTTAATGAACACGATGGAGTAGAAGTAAGGTCTAGAGTGATTGTTGGGAGTAAATGTGAGGAAGGGGTTGGTAACAAGACTTGGTTTGCTCTTGGTTGGTCTAAAAGACTGAAATTGACACCACTGAACAGTGTAGGAGAATTTGAATGATAGGCAAAACTGTGATCTGTAGGCTGAGATGTTGAAGAGCCTGACAGCAACATGGAAACAGCAGCAGAAGTGGTGGAAACCATGGCTGTGGCTGAAGCTGGAATTGGGTGGTTGTGAGTTCCTTCATATGTGGTGATTAAGATGGACATGTCATCAGCACATCTTTGCACCTGTGTGGTCATGCATTGAGTTTGAGTATTCTAACCCTGCTGTATAGCTTAATCAACTTTTTAAATATTGTATACAATTAACTTAAAGCTCTATTTGGATAAACTTTTACCCTTTAATACTTAAAAGAGAAGAAAATAAGAAGGTAGAATAAATTCAGCTTCTCCCGTATCATAAAAACTCTGTTGGGATAATATTCTTCATAAGTACTTATAAGACTTGAAAATAAGAAGGGAATTTCTCCCATAATCTAAATTAACTTAGATACTTAATTTTTGTAGAAGTTCTCTTTATTTAAATTCTCCAAAAGCTAACGTGTATAAATTGATTTTAACTTTGAGAAATTTAGTATATTTTACCTTTTTATTTATAAGTACTTAAACCAGACCAATCAACTTATACTTGTTTTTGAAAAAGTTAGATGAGACAACTTCTATAAAAGTTAAATACACAAGTTGATTTTAGCTTATAGGAAAAACTCAATTCATTTATCTTCTTATTTTATTGTTCTATAAGTACTTAGGGAGAAATTTATCCAAACAGGGACCTAAAGGTGTAACGTCGATGCTTACCTGTTTCCTAACCGGGCATGCTGGAGCAAGTGTGCAACGATAGTATGCCCTTGGACATGGATTTCCTTTTGCTATCTTCTGTCCATATTTCCTCCACTGGCATCCATCATGCATCTGTTTGAAAGGCATAACATTTGTTATTTCACAATTAAAAAGACTACAGGAACTAATGAGATTTGAGACTACAAATTTTGAGAAAAACATCCTAGAAAAGACTAGAATGGTGGTGACATGATATATAAGTAGTGGCAATAGAATTTTTGATAAACACTTACCACAGGAGTATCACATCTTGCTCTAACACAAACTCTAGCCCTCTTGGCTGGGGGTGTTATCTCTGAAATTTCATTACCTCCATCTTTGGTCCTTACTAATTTATTGGTTGAATCTTCTTCCTTTTCTTCTGAGGTGTTCATATCAGATACCTGTTCCTTTGAAGACACACCTTTGCAGTCTAAACCAAGGGTAAGGCTGGCTTCCAAATCTTCATTTTCTTTATGTTTGCCAGAGTTACCAATTATTCCATCCTTTTTAGGCTCCCATGAACTTGTTCCAAGACAAAGTGACACAAGCTTAGGTTCCTCCACTTCATCAAGGGAAACAGCTGAATCTTCCAAACCTTTGTTTGAAGTTTCTCTATGAAGGATGTCAAAGAAACGAAGTTGAAGAGAATGGTAATTCTTTTCTACTCCTTCTATCATCATCTTCAATCGTTCATTCTCTTCTTTCACCTTACTCATCTCAGCTTTAGCGGATTCAAGTTTATCTTCCTATATTTCAAAAAAAAATAGCATAAAATTATTGGTCACATACAAATTTTCAAAGACAACAATAGGCTTGAAATTAGAAGTAAAATTTTCTTCTTAATTCTTATTTGTGTGTCATATTGTAATAATTCTATGCCAAAGCCAAACTACAGAGTAGTTCCCATAAGTATGAACACAACAGTAGTAAAGTATTTAACATATTCAAAATATTATTATGTGATTTCTAATCAAATTCACTAATCTGCTGGAGATATAAGGTGGGTTGGATGGATAAGGAAGAAGGAAAGAAGGGAAAGGTCACGGGTTCGATTCTCTTTGCTAACAAAACTAACAACTAACATTTACGCATAACAAAATCATTGATGAGAAGCAAAATACAGTTTCAAAATAAGAAAGAATTTGAGCTGCAAAGAATTGGCATATACCTTACTACCCTTTTCAGTACACAAGTCCTCTTCTGAGCAAATGGAAGTACCTCTCTTATCATCTATCTCTTGACCACAAAGACTAGACAATTTTAACATGGCCTCCATCACTATTCTCCACTAGACCTACTTCAATCTCAAACAATTCCATAGTCCATATATATATATTTGGTACTATGTAGTAAGTACTAATAACAACATATACCCTTTTATACAAACCAAACAACTCTGCTAGACTTGGAATAAACAATTTCAAATCCCAGTGCTAATTCACCTCTTATTACGCAGCCCCCTCCTAAAATGTCAACACTCAACACCAATGCTAAGCTCATTGTTGGGATTTTTTTATTGCAATGATTAAATTAATTTTATAATATGATCTTAGAAATCCATGTCATCAAAAGGAAGCTGAATTTGGACACACAATTTGGGTAAGTATATAGTACATGGTTTTACTGTCAAAGTTGCCATATGTAACCGATTGGCCCTGGCAACCGGTGAGCTCTCCTCTTGAGTCTTTGTCAATAGTGTAAGCCTTGTTTCATTTTCAACCACACGGTCCATACTTTGGTTGTACATGATATCACTGCTGAGTGCTGTCCACTCCCATTGAATTGCTTTCCATGAATGCGTTGCCATGTATTACTTTTGAAAATAAATATTGTCACTACAGCAATGCAAGTATTTATCGGCTTTCTAAAAGATTAATCTCCTCCCAAAAATCTAGACTTCTTCACCATATTTTTTTCATCCACAAAGTTCGATCTCTCGATACTTTGCTTAAACAATTCAAACCCAGATATAATTGGACCAACATGTTACTTTTGAATTAACTAGAATGCAATAAGAGTGTAAAGGTTTTTTATACTATCATTGTTATATAGATTGTTATTTATGGTAAGATTATTAACTTTTGTAAAAAAAAATTCAAGTATATCCATACAATATAAAGATTTTTTTTACAAGTAAACAACCATTTTGATCTTCAAGGGTGTAATTTACTATCACTTAATTAAGTCCCTAAACCTATCAAAATTCAACATGGTTTCTGAAAGTGTAATTTGTTTGTCACTAAAAGACTTTCATTAAAGTTAAGCTCATCTTTATGTGGCACGTTATCTATCTCCTTGGTAGTTGACAATGCACATGCGGATAACATAAGGCAATCCTATGGATATGTGATAACTAATGATGTACATTTATTATCATTTTGGTCTCTAAATGAAGTGTCTTGTGTACACCGTCAGTTGTTCACTTACACATCATCTATGTGTGCATCATCAACTGCCACGTAGACATAACGACACAAGCATTAACTTTGACAAAAAATGAATGACAAGACTAAAGTGACACCGACATACAAAATGTATTTTCAATGACCTTTTTAAAATTTTAATTTAATACTTCCAGGGACTTAAGTGATAATAAATTACACTTTTGAAAACCAAAGTAATTATCCTTTTTTTATACTATTATTGAATAGTAGATTGTTAAGTATCATATAAGAGTGTTAATTAATTTTTGTAATAATTACTTTAAAAGTCATATATATATGATTTCTAATTAGTTGATAACGTAAAAAAAGTTATCCAAAAATGTATAGAAATTAAACTTTGTAACAACTAATTTAAAATTCATATTTAGAATGATTTAATTGGTTGATAATAGGAAAAAAATTACATTGACAATATGAAAAAAAAACTTATGTTTGTTCACTTTAGTATTAGATTTTTAGTTTAATTTTAATATTATCAGTTTAAAGAAAATTTACATAATTCAACAATTAAGTAACAATCTAGATATAAAATTTTAAAAGAGCTATTACGAGGTTTAATTTTAATTACATACTAATACTAATAGTTTAAAAAAAGTACACCATCAACTTAGAAGATCATAAGATCATGTAAGTGAGCGTTTAGACAATTCTCACTTTACAACACTTTACACATATTGTAACACTTCACTCAACATTTTTATTGGTCAGAATCCTGATAGTCGTTTCTGAAACACCGACAACTTGTTTGGCTTCTTTCGGGATTATTGTCTCTTCTCACAACCAACACAAAACTTTATAACATGTTTTCTCTTCACTCACACGCTTACTTATAAAATTCGAAGAAGGTCACGCATCACATAATTGTTAAAAGCTAATCACGCTTAACCATAGAGTTCTTAAATAATAGACTACCAAAAACTAAGAATACATCTTATTAATATGGGTATTACCAATTAATTTCTTTGAATCATTTTCAATTTATAATTTTATACCTACATAATCTTTGAACTCATTCATGTGTGTATTTGTCTTGGATGTTACATGTTTACCCATTTCTGATTCATTTATGGTTGAATCACATTAGACATCATCTTAAATATGATTTTTAAAATAATTATTACAAAAAGTGATTGATTTTCAATTAAAGTTTAATTATACCAATATAAATGTTGATTAATTTGAAATTACATCATATGTATGATTTTTTTTAAGTAATTATTATAAAAATTAATAATATTATCATATATGACAAAATAAAAATATATTATAATTTATAATTAGAAAATAATATTAAAAAATTACTAAATTAGTATATTTTAATTAAACTCCATTACATGCCCAAGTTTTTCAATAATGCCGAGAGTGTAAAAAATATTTATATTATTAGTATATATTAATTATAGTCTGGTTATTTGAACAAATTTTTTTAACGTCAAATATTTTATACAAACTTATTTGTATTTTCTTTCTTTCTCTCACATCTCACTATAAATAAAAACCCTGTGGCGTCACTAGAAAGTTGTCAAAAACAACTCTTTTCCTAGTTTTTACTACAAAAGCATGTTTTCAATACCTGTTTCCTCATAAACCAAAATGCGCTACCATATTACGTCAAGAATTAAGTTAATTTTCAGAGAGTACTACATTTTAAAATCCGTTCAATTTACTCTCAGGGTTTATCAGTGTGATGAACTTCCATCTAAATTATTTGTTCAACTGTGACGTTATCAAATTGGAAATTTTTTGTCATCTAAGTGTACTTTATCATTAATAGATTTAAAATCATTTAATAAATTAACATAGAAGATCCCCATAAAGATAAGACTGGGTGTTATTATTGAATTGGAAAACTAAATTCAATGTATAAATTTGTGGGGTGGGGGAGTTATGGCCTATAATGAACATGAAGTTAAATCATATAATTCCTTAAATTGTAAATATCTACCACGTAAAATTTTGATCATTAATTCATTTTTGTCTTTCACTTTGTAAAATATCATTCACGTTAATTTTTATTTAGGCTAAATTACTTGATTGGTTTCTATATTTATAATATTTTTATATTTTAGTCTTTATACTTAAAACCTATTCATTTTAGTTCCTGCACATATACACTTTTGATATCCGTTTTTCGTTTTTTTCGGAGAGTAAACAAGTTACAAAATTTTGATTGTTATCTCTTCAATCAATCTTATACAAATTATTGTGTCTCTTGACACAAAAAAGGATTCGAATATTAGAATTGTTATTTGTTAACTATACATGAATCTTTGTAAAAGGAAACATAGAATTTGTTGTCACAAAACTAGTTTTTAAGAAGTAGATTGTCATTTTTTTAGGACAGTCCTTTAACATATATATAGAGGATTATCAATGGTATCAAGGACGCTAATTACTAACTTTATATATCTATTCCACAGATTCTGTCTTACTGTGGTAGTTTCCAAAGACAATTAATATTGCTCTCTCAAGAAGTTAATTATAAGGTCTGGGAACATAGCCATGCCCTCTCAAAAAACAAAAAAAAAAAAAAAAAAAAAAAAAAAAAAAAAAAAAAAAAAAAAAAAAAAAAAAAAAAAAAAAAAAAAAAAAAAAAAAAAAAAAAAAAAAAAAAAAAAAAAAAAAAAAAAAAAAAAAAGAAGAAGGGAACATAGCCATGATGTGTCTTGAGAAGGAACTGTCCAAATACCATTTGGAATTTATTACATTCTCTTTACTTTGTAATCAAAGTATATATTTTATTTTCATATGTTAAAAAAATTTATCAATATTATTTTTTTACTGCAAATTTAATAGTATAATTTAAAAGAGTTGGGATATAATATTACTAAATAGAAATAGACAAAAATAATTTTCAATTAAAATATGTTAAACAAAGTTTATTAAAAGATAATTTGTTAATTAATATAGCATAATAACTATATAATTAAGTTTAGCTAACATGTTCTATATTATGATAATAGATTAAAAAATTAAATCAACCAGTAAAAGATTAATTTGATTTAATTTAAATTTAATATTATATTTAATTTGAATCAAACTGCACAACAAAGACTATTGGTTAAGAGAATTAGTAAAATAAAAAATTATTAGTTTTTTTATCATGAACATACAGTGTTATATTTTCCTTATTTATCATCATTAAAACTTAAGGTTCAAATTGTTTTAACTCTAACATAAAGCAATTATAAATACGGGGTCTATTTCAGTTGGGTCAACAGGATGTATTCCAATTCTTACGCATAGAAAAGAAAAAGCAATTGTAAGTTTTCAACCGTTAAATCGTATCTGCAGATAAGATATTTAAAAGATGTATATGTTAGGTTAATTCAATATTTTTAAATTTTATGTGCCTTAAACCTGCCCCAAAATGTTTGTCTTGGGATCTGACTTCTAAGTACACTGTATATTACACCTTTAGATCCAGGCATATTAATAATACAAAAATGATTGCGTGTATATAATTTTTATTAACATTACGCTTACATCACTTTTGAACAAGAAAAATATACATCTTTTTACGTATTTTTCGATATTCAACTTTATATAAGCCATGTGTAAAAATAGCATAAATTTTATGTTAAAAGTATCATCACAGTCTCATCCCTTTGAAAACTTTCCTATTTAAAACTTCGTTCTGAAATGACTGTTGAATTATAATACACAATTACACGCACCTGTTGGTGCCACTATGTACGGTGATTAATTAATTAATCAATGGTGCGTATGAGCACATGCATTTATAATAATCGACTCCAAAGACCTATCTTCGTATCACAAGCCATAAAGTAACTCAAGGGCTTTTTGGCTTGAAGAGATTAAAATAGATACCATTCTTAACTTTCTAATTAGTTACCTACCTTAATAATTTACCATAGGCTGACCCTTTGGCTTTGAATGAATTTTATAAGGCAAATTTTGGACAATGGTAAAAGTCATATAACATATATATATATATATATATATATATATATGTGAAGCCCTAAATACACCTTAGACATAGTAAATTAATAGAGCTAGGCGTCTCTTGGGGCCCTGAGAATTTTTTAGATTGGAGGTCAAATATTCACTTACTCAGTCATCAACTATTTTACTCTTTCCCTTATGCAAAACTACTATCAAGTTTTATAAAAACAGTCTTACTCAAAACTTCAAGCAAATATGACTGTTCAAATGGTCAATTAATTATTATGGAATATCTTACACCTTTCCCCTGGTCAAAAAACACTTATTATCTCTATAGATTTATATAACCATTTGTATGTCCTAAGATTTTTCTTATACTTTAATAAATATATTGTTGTATGCCTTACCTAATCAATTAGCTCAAATATGATTATCCTAAAACAACAATCTATTTGAGAAAATCTTTTTATGGCGGTTCAATTGCGTCAGTCTATAGAGACCTCAAGATTTAACTTGCATTCTTAATTGGCTAACCAGCGACTTCTATTCCAAGTTGAGTTTATTTTAGCGAAATAGGTCAATGGTTTGGATTAGCTTTTGAATTGAATGAGTAGGTGAAAACGTGATTTGAGTTTTATGCATGACCTCATTAAACATTTATTATCTACACAGTGATGTGTGTCCTGTTGGAAAGTCACAAACTTTTATTTTTTTTTTTTTCTTTTTGGGTAACAAACTTGCATCTTTGTTCAATAACGAAGACAACACCCATTATATATAACGTGATATAAGAGTGTTGATTTCAATGAGTTTCAAGGTTTAAAATTTATTTATTATAGTATTGTTTCAATGTAAATTAAATTCAACCCATTGTGGCAGGAGTTTGATCAGCTCAATTCACGTGAATTTTGCTTTAGTCATTTGGGATTAAGGTGCAAATAAACTACAAATCTTTAACAAGAACTTTTGCCTAGCAATCTTAAGGCTCGGTTTGGAAAAAAGCTTTAATATTTATTGGAGAAAAAAATAATGTTTTTTGAAGTTTTTAATGTAGGTTTTTGAAAAAGTTATAATGAGAGTTTTGACATATTAACTTATGATTAAACTAATTTAACTAATAGATAAATTTTATTCCAATTTATCTTTTTATTTTCTTTCAATTTCCGATAAATATATACCTCTTGAGAAGTTTGTTCAAATGAGAGTATGTTTGAATATTGATGTATAGCTATGTTGAGTATTTCTTGTACTCAACCAATCAGTATATATTCGTTAATTTGTTTATAAGATAAAAATGACATACATGACACACCTAATATTACTGTAATGTGTATGTGAATTTTAAAAATTAAGGGATGACTCTATTTTAAATGGATTTTAGGTTAGATCATCGTCACAAGTGATTTATCATATATCATATGTTATAGTCTTAATTTGCATTAATTTTTAGTGCACAATCTTATTCTAGATGCACATCACCAAATTATTTATTTTTTCTCCCTTGCCTCCTCTATGTTGTTCACCATACTCTTTTAAGATTCAAAAATAAAACCAAAAAATAATTATAAAAACAATGTTTTCAAATACAACTTACCTACATTTATCATGTAATCAGTTTTTATTAATTATTTTGTATTTTGGTTTTTCTTATATTATTTTCAAAGCAAAAAATACTTAATTACAATTAATAAGGCAAAATGCATGAAATTTTAAAAGTTGAATACTAAATTGTGGAAATTTTAAAACTAGAGTATAGAATCAGTGTAAAATTTAATTTCCTTGAAACATGGGCAGCCATGTGCACCACCATATATATCACTATCCGTATGCCTCATCATTAGTCCATGTCAACACTTCCTACCATGTCAACAATCAGCATGCCAAATCAATAATCAACTAATGGTGGAAACCACATCTTCACATTTAAGCATGCATATTCTTTTAACACAAAATTTGGAATCATCATAATTACAATCACATGCATCACAACGCAAGGATAAACTTATAAAAACAACATAAACTTAACAATTATAAACTTATAAAAACAACATAAACTTAACAATTAAAACATAATCAAATACATCATATATAGAGCTTAGCATTCAAAAATTACATATAAAGCATAAATCTTAGAATTCACATAACAGGGCATCTCATACTAATCAGCAGTTCATCAAGCATCACATCAAGATTCAATCAATTATCAACATCATAATTCAACCATCAAACAACATCATCATCAGTAGTCCATCAGTCATCGACATCAAAGACAAACTCAACTCCATGGAGACTTTCACAGTGTGAGCAATTAACTCAAGTGCATCCCTTAACATAGCATCACACAAACATTGGGGGAGACCCAAGCTAACCCTACGTTTGAAGTGTGGTTTTATTGGAAATAGATGAGTGTGGGTAGTGTCTTACATAAGTAAAGTATGCATTAATCTTAACCTATAGGAATCCACCCACACATCTATTTTATAGGTCCATTCAATGTTAGCCACCATGATTCCCCAACACTAGGTTGAGGATCCACCTAGCATCCTCAACTTACGTGTCTACTCACTGACAACAACAACTAAACACTTCACTTGGATGCCTAGTTTAAGGTTTAAGATACAACACCTTTGTATCCATCATCTCACCTATGGTCTATCTCAAGGATCCAAGTTACACCAACACAATCAATTTTTACACATTTAAAATGAGTCAATATTTAACGTTCATAGAACATTTTCGCCGCTTCGAAAGGTCGTTCGAAGTATAAAATGAAGAGGGTGAAAACTTGGAAAGATATCTGCAAGTGATATCCCCGGGTTTCTTAGTGGATCAAAGCTCCAACACCCAACAGGAGTTTGACCTCACTAAGCAGTCATTTCTTTCCAAAACATTTTAAAACTCTATTTGACTCACTTAAATGCTTTAAGAAGGTTTATCATCATCAAGGTTTATCCACAACAATCATATGCCATCTTTCATCATCAACACATTCACCTCACCAAACAATATTCTTATCATTATCAAGAAATCGACACAACTCAAGACATTCATCATTTATCATAATCATCAAAATAACCATTTTTTTCAATATAACAATATTTCATCAAATCATCATACACCAAAATCATTATATGAATGTGAATTACATCATAATTACATAAACTTCATTCTATTCATTCCATTATAGTTCATACAACAAGGACAATTCAAATTAAAGTTCATTAGGAAACTATATTATTTAACTTACAACAGGTTATGGTGCTTAAGCATTATTATTTCTCACTTAAGCACAAATTCCAAAGTCTGATTCCTTCCTCTCTGGTTTTGATGCTTAAGCCACGTCACGCTCAAGCCTAAATTTACTCACGCTTAAGCCTCAGCATGATTCTACATTTTTTTAAGTTTAATCAAAACAGGTCGTTCTAATGCAACTTTTGGTTCCCACACCATCCCTAAGCATCCTGAAACATCAATTTTCATAAAAATAAAAATAAAAAACAAAAAACAAGGCTTCCATACAATCCACAAGTCATATTCAATCATTTACACAATCATAGGATTCAAAAGAAAGGTTAAGTTTCCCTTACCTCAATAAACCAAGAAGCAAACTTTAAGAGGAAGAAAGGAAAAAAGGATAGGACTTTGGGTCCAAGATAAAAGTATTCCCACTATCACTCAACCACCACACAGCTAGGTCACCACCCAGAACTCATCAATAAACATAACCAACATTAAAACCCCAATAATTAGCACTTTAATGAATCCCATGGGTGTTCTATGAAGGAAAACAAAAATTGAACTTCAAATGGAAAGGGAAGAGGATTCTTCCCACTGTTCACAAACAACAAAAAGGGGTAAAAAAGGTGCTTTCTTGAACAAGGTAAATCAAGGATCTAAGCTTTCAAAGAGAGATATTTCTTGGAGAAGAAGAAATAAGCAAGAATGTGTACTTTTTTGGTTGATTTAGATTATGCAAGGATTTTGGGAAGATTTATGACTCTTCTCATTCTATCTCTTTACACCCCAAAGCTCAATAAACTCACTCACTCTCATTCTCACCACTCAAGGTCCAAACACTCAAAAAACCAACTAATCACACATAAAACATGGTTTAAGCATAAACATTAATATAAACACAAATCATAACCTCGCAATTAATTATTTATAGACACTTAAATTTAAAATTAATTACACTTGCTAATTGATGAAAATCAATTAATCAAACATTGTGAAAAGTACAATGCTACAACACCATGTTGGTTAAATCTCTTACCTCTAAGATAAAGGTGACAAAGCATGTTGAATTCATTGAGTTCACTCGCTAATAGAAGAGACGTGGATTAGTGACTCAACTAATCAACCAACTCACCTAGTCTACCAATCCAGCAAATTGAAGGCAGGTTAAGTAGGTTGACTCATCAACTTGAATCAACTTATAAGAGAAGAATTATTTTTGTAATTGGTCCCACAAAAATTCAATTCCATTCTCTCTTAATTTTCCTTCATCCAAATCATAGAAAATTATTCTACCTTCTCTATTTTATTTGTTTCCTAAATACGGGGAATGACAAATGGGGTTTTTTTTCCATTAATTACCATTTGGGGATCGGTTTTGAATTATGACCAAAAATGGATAAGTCGTAATATCTCTTATGACTTCTGAATTGAAAGTTGTAACCGATGTTATGACTTCTGATTTTTTTATTTTTAAACTGAAGCATAAAATATTTTATGACTTTAATTTTTTTAAAAAAAATTATGACTTTAAAGTCCTAAGAAATCTTTTATTTTTATTAAATTTAAGTTGTAAAATATTTTATGACTTCAATTTAATTTTTTAAAAAAAATTACGACTTCAAAGTTGTAAAAAAAAATTGTTTACAACTTCAAAACCGTAAAGTGTCTTTTTTTTACGATTCAAAGTCATAAAGTTTGTTTTTTCCCTCAATTTTTTAAAAAAATTATAAATAATTTTTTTATTTTATTATTTAACAATTAATGTATTTTTAATTTTTTTATTTTTATTTAATATTTTGTATATATTTTTATATGTTTTATTTTATAGTTTTTAATATTATTTTATTTAATATATTTTTATATTTTTATATGATTTTATTTAATATTTTCTTAATTTTTTATATATTAATTTTTTATGTATTAAATTATTTAATATATTTATTTAATATATGTTATTTAAAATATTTTCTATATTAAATAAAAATATTTTTATTTAATATATAAAATAAATTAAATAATTAATATACCAAAATTTAATAAAATATTAAATGAAACCATATAAAAAAATATAGAGAATATGTTAACTAAAACAATATTAACAAATATACAAAATATTAAATAAAATCATATAAAAATATATACAAAATATTAAATAAAATTTTTAAAAAAGTAAAAAATATATTTATTTATTCAATAATTAAATTAAAGAATTATTTACAATTTAAAAAAAAAAACTTTATGACTTTGAATTGTAAAAAAAACACTTTATGAATTTGAAGTCATAAATAAATAAAAATGCGACTTTGAAATTGTAAATAAAAAAATTAGCAACTTTGAAGTCGTAAATTTAAAAAATAAAAAATAAACTGAAATCGTAAAAAAGTTTACAACTTTAGTTTGAAAAAATTCCACAACTTTAAATTCGTAAATTAAAAAAAAATAACTAAAGTCATAAAATATTTTACTACTTCAATTAAAAAAATAAAATAAAAATTAGAAGTAGTAACATTGCTTACGACTTTCAATTTAGATGTCCTAACAGATGTTACGACTTAATCATTTTCGATAATAATTCAAAATCGATCCCCAAATAGTAATAAAGGAAAAAAAACGTTTCCCCCTAATTACACATGTCCAAACCAAGGATATATGATATCTTGATATTACATAAAATGTTAAATAATTATTGGGCCATTACAAACATTGCAAGATGATTGATTCAGTTGTTAAGTTTGCTCTTTGAAGCGTTCAGTTGGGCCGAAAACGTACATTTTGTTGTGAATCTGGGCTACAAACTTGATCAAATCTAGGAAACAAAAATAGTTATTTAATACAATACTATATATGGATTAACTTTATACATCGGTCATTTTTTCAATACATTCAGCATGCACAGTATAATACCAATTTTACCTTTCTCGTAATCCATAAGGTTCATACAGATTGGCAATCCGTAAGAGCCTTATGAATTCGTAATCCTTAAGGCTCTTACGGATTCTCAATCCATAAGGCTCTTACGAATTTTCAATCCGTAAGAGCGAATACATAAGGTTCTTATGGATTCACCTTACGGATTCGTGATCCGTAAGAGTCTTATGGATTCACAATCCGTAAGAGCCTTATGGATTCGCAATCCACCGTGCTTGTAACCGGAAGGTCACAGGTTTGACACCTGCTTGGGCCATTATTTTGAAAATCATTTTAAATTTGTTTAACTCTTACAGATTGTGAATCCGTAAGAGTATTATAAATTATGGATTTACTCTTATGGATTACGAATCTATAAGACTCTTACGAATCGTGAATCCATAAGAACCTTACGGATCGCGAATCCATAAGAACCTTACGGATCGTGAATCCATAAGAACCTTACGGATCGCGAATCCATAAGAGCCTTATGGATTCATAAGGTTCTCACGGATTGTCAATCCATATGAACCTTATGGATTATGAAAAGGATAAAATCGATATTACACTGTGCATGCTTGATATATTTAAAAAATAACTGGTGTACAAAGTTAATCTCTACTATATATAAGGTTCGCACCACCTGTACGTACTTTACACCCTTTAGACTTTTAGTAAATTATTATTTTTATAAGAAAATGATAAGTACAAAATATAACATCTATATCAACTCGTACGAATCTTAACAATAGAAAATGATTTTTTATTTTATCTCTTAATAACTTTATGGTTATGCGATAATTTGAGTGATCACTTTTAAATTCTGACCCTGTTGTTGCTCCAAGAGTCACCTTTACGTTCGACATTCTAGCTATTCCCTTCCAAAGCTTCTTCTCCATATCTCTATCACGTGCTTGAAAATCATATATATACATGCCTCTTCCTTCTTCTCTCTCACCTTTCCCCTGTTCCTTAAGGTCAAGAATCTTGTTTATTATAAAAGCAAAACATACATATATAAATATATTATTTTAGCAACACTTTCCAACAGGTACCCTATGATATATATACAATGGGGCTACGTGGCTAGTGCAATATATAGCTATATATGGTGGTAACTAATTTCACATGTACATGAATTATGCGGTCACCATCATGCATGCATGCAATAGTTGTTCTCACAGATAACACACATATATAAGGAAACTCATTTGAACTATATAACATGCAAATAGCTTAAGCTTAATCTTACTGGTCCTCCACTTTGCAAATTATCTTCATTATTCTTGATATAATTCAGTCACCACCCAAATCAATTAACCAAACATGTTAACAAAGAGATTAGTGCATATAATAAAGGCTAATAAGCAATTCGACAACAAATTAAAAGGTCACCAATTGTAAACTCAATCTTTCTTTTTCTGATTCTGCGATAGCTAGGCACGACAATATAGCTTATAAATTACTTATATTTTATTAATTTATTTTTCTTAAGATAGCTTATATGTGTATATATTAGCTTGCTCTCTCAATTATCTTATGGTTATCTTTAGTCTCTTGAATATTTAATTATATTAACATACTCATAATCAAATTTAAATAGAAAATTAAAGGTTGTATTCAAGACTTCAAGTTATAAAGATCTCTAAGGAAAAAAATTAGTTTAAAATGTTAAAGATAAGAGAAAACCAAACTTTGATACGAAAGTAATCATATAATATACTCATTAGTGAAATATTCGGGTATTGCATATACCAGGTGATCATGAACATAACCACAACACACCTAGACTTTGTATCGTGCATTAGTCAGCATTATTTATCATCTAATAAACATATTATACATGCTTAATCTTGATTTAAGGGACATATTTTATCTTTCACTGACATTTCAACTCGGTTTACGCGCCAAACCCACGAAAAAGAGATACTGACGCAATTCAAAACTATTTATACGCCTACAAACATATCATTAATTCTTCACATAAATAACTTCTTAAGGTTTGCGTCAACAAAAACTACCACCAAAATAGCGAGGATTCCAAAAGCTATAATATATGGATCAAGGACAATAACCTGAAAGTGGTATTTATCTTAAATAAAATACTATTCATTCATTCAGTTTCTCTTCCATCACTTATTTATTTTTTCTTCTTATCTCTCCTTTTTTCAGCTCAATCCACCCCATTTAAGGATGCATGAATATCATAACTCTAATCCTAATTACTAACTCATAAAAGTTTCATTTTTTATATTTTAAAATTATTAAAAGTTTTTCTTGTTAATAATTTTCTTTATGAAACATTCTAAAAAAATGTAACATACATTAAGTACTATATACTACATAATTTTGTAAATAGTATATATATTTTCAACTCTAGGTTGTTTATTTCTTTGTCCATATCAAGTACAGGAACACAAGTCCTACACTGTGAAGATGCTGTATCAACATCTATCTTTTCAAAAAAGATTGACAAATTGAGAACAAAATTCAAATCAGATAAAACATATTTCCCCCTTTTATTTTCCACATAATCCATTATTTAGAGATAGAACTAACAGTTGAAAACTTGGAAATATTAGCACTTGACAAACGCAATTTCATTTTCTCGTCATCGTAGAAGCTATGTCATACCAATTTATTAAATACATCAAATTGTGTATAAAGAACCTTTAAATCATCCGAAAGTGAAATAAATGAATTAACCAACTAGCCTACAAAACAAGGCTCGATTAAGCTCATTGCATTGCACCTCCTTAATTTGTCCTTTTTCTGTTTCTTGGTATGTACATAAAAAGAACTATAGACTGAAAAACAGCACCAAGTGCATGGCAAGTGCCTCTCATGTTCCATTAAGAAAACAAAAACACTAAAGATAAAGAAAAAAGGTACAAGAACACAAGCGTTGCCTCTCTACTTAAAAGAAAGAAATTGATAGAAAAATTTTCTGTAAGAGTATGTGGTGGCGGCAGCAGCAGCAACTGATCACAGAAACTGAAAGATGGTGTACGTGATGTGAGAGGATAAGATTATTAGCTCTCAACAATCTTTGGACCGTTGTACATTTTTCCATTTACTTCTATGTCTTCCAGTTCATCCCTCTCTTGTAGCCATTCATAAGTATTCTTTTCCTCTTCTGGTATGGATAATCCATCCACTGAAATTCCAAAAAAGTATGCATGCCATTAGCTAACAGAAATCATTAGACATTTAGACTATAGTAAAAAAGTCCAAAAAGTAACACAATTGGTTTTAGTTCACAGCTTGTTTTGAAAAAATGAGATCATTTATTACAAGCCTGCATGGATTAGTGGCAAGATACCTGAAAAGTTGGAAAAGGGAAAATTGTGGTAGTATGTGCAGTGTCTGCCTTCAGCATCAGAATATGGAGGACCAAGCACATCTAGAACTGCACATGCTGTCACTGCTGTGAAACAGTGCAAGTTGCCCCCATCTTCTGGATAAAGGATGGAAGGGTTGCAAGGAGCAGTGAAATCAGCATCAACCTTAACTTTGGCTAACCTCATCTCAGGACCTTGGTCTGCATAATTAGAATATAAAGATTATTTTATTTTTTTTCTTAGTGGACAAGGTGTGCTTACAAAAAAAGTTAAAAATAAATAAATAAAAACTGGTGCTAGTTCATCAATCTCCAATTTTAATGCTAATGGAAAAGTGTCGTCTCTCACATTTTCCATATAGAGAGTAGGGAATGCATTTGTTAACAAACTCTTCTATTATTATTAAGTGAAAATCATGTGGGCCCTCTAAATCATGTGGATCCCACTCTATTTTTAGTGAGATACATGAAATTCACAATTATAAAGAATTTGTTGAAAGGAGTATGTCAAAAAGTATGCCATTGGCATTTCCCTTTCAGCATGTAACAAAAGAAATTTGGAGATATTGCCCATATACAACAATCAAGTGTGAAGATATTTCACCAAGCCTCTTGAACTCAGCTACAATAAAAGTAAACAAAGACATGATCATCAATTATATCCATGATCCGTCCTCACAAAAACCTGATGAGTGGCCCTAGCAATCAATCTTTATCAGCAAAACCATTCACATCCCTATGACTTGAAAAGTACATGAGGGTTTTGTGGTATTTGAGAGTTCTTTTGGGGTTACTAGACACATCATAGGTTTGTCAAAAGATAATGCTAGTTGGCAACAAAACCCCTTCTAGGTACATTTCTCCATAACAAAAACAATTCTTTAACCAAACAGCTTCTTCAACGCACAAGGGTATGTATCAAATGATAAATAGCACCTTCTTCTATATAGTTTATGACTATTCCTATAAATTTAATTTATCTTGCTAGTCCACAGAAAGATCACCTTGAAGCATGAATATATTTTTTTTTTCCTTTTCCAAAATGAATGAAGGACCACTAATAAGTGCATGTTTGGAGATAACCATTTTAAACAGTTTTAAACGTACTTTTCGATACCGAAACACACTTCAAGAGAAAAATACTCTTTTGTACTTTTATTCTGAAAAAAGTACTTTTGGAAGCGGTGCAACGGTTATCCAAATGTAGTAGTGAATAGTACATGGATAAGGGTACAAAAATAGGGAAGTATACTCACTTTCTGACGGTTTGAGAGTTGTAGGAGATTCAGGAGGCGAGTCAACGACCCAATCATATGACTTGATGTGCATAGTGCCAAAAAGTAGCTTACTGAAAACCGTCATTCCAGGGTGATTGTGAAGAGGGATGACCCCAGAAGGTGGCAAACAAAATATCCCCATCTGTGCAACACAACAACAAAACAAAGGTTACAATCACCACAAAAACACCACTCACTCTCATGCATGCATGCACCCACTCAGAGCCGGTCCAAGAGTAAAGCTTATGATTTAGGCCCACTAGTAAAAAAAAATATTTGTTATTAATATTTATAAACTATACTAGGCTTCATATGCTGATAAAAAAAGTCATGTGTTAGTAAAAAGATTCAACATATTTAAAGTCAAAAATTTCATTTAAAATTTGTTGTAGATCTTGCTTATCGTTGAACCGATTCTGATGCACCATGAAATCAGTTATAGGTTAGCATATTCAAATACCGAGAACTTTTCACACTCATAAATGTGCAGGTACGTGATTCTAGGCACTCTCTGTGTGGCACTTGTCCTGAAATACGGCATATCTGGTCTCAAACCAACATCTTCTGGCTTTATTCTATCTGCACAAAGAAAAACCAAAGTTGCATTGCATGCTTTGCATGACACATATATAATAAAACTCATGGGAAAAAAATAAGTACTGTTAACATCAATCGGTTGATAACTCTTGGCATCACTGTACAAGTACGTGGGGTCCAGGCAACTCTGATTAAGTAGTAACTTGGTAGGTTCCAAAGGAAGATATGTACAACAAAAGTTCACTAGATGCATTAATTAAGGTTCAATTCAGACAGATAAAACCAGCTAAGAGTAACATTCCTAGGTTTAACAACTCCCACTAAACAATTATGAGAATTTTGTGCTAGGCCTTCAGCCACAGAATAATTTTTTTTTCCCTCTTTGCAATCATCATAATAAGAAAAAATTGCTAAAAACATTGAACTTGGTATCAAATCCAATGATTGGTTGTCTTGTCTCCCACCTAATAATTAGGATTGCAAGCCTTCACTAAACTAATCTAGCTCGTTATCACCTAAAGAGCCCAAAATTATGATATAGAGAATCCAAATTATCCACATGGACACATGAAACATGAGAATATGGGGGAGAAGAGAGAGAGAAGCAAGGAGCTTGACTATGCTTGATGTCTCATTCACATTAAAATTAAACACGTAGTTGACATCACACTGGGAACTGAAGTTGCAATGCAAATATATATATATATATATATATATATATATATATATATATATATATCGTGGGGAACATCAAGCACATGATAACATTAACAAGCATTTTTTTATTTGATAGCCAATGCAGAAACCTCGGAACATATTTGTAAGACACATGCATGCATGTTAAGACACAAAAATTAGGATATAAAAGAGGGAGAAATCCACTCCAATTGGTGCAATTTGTGAAATCGAAGCAATACCCAAAATAATACACATTAAAATTCACATTATTATTTAATAAAAATGGCACATAAAATAAACGTACTAAATAAATAAAATACCCCCCAAACCGGTGATTCCTCTATAAATACTACACCAAACCAAACCAAATGATTATAATTCCAATAAAAATGGAAAAAACCAACCCATTTCACACTTAACACATTAGAATTGAATTCACAACAACATGAAAAACACACAAAAATTGAAAAATGTTCAATCCAGATCAAAATTTTGAAACCCCAAATGGGGGGAAACCAACCAATAACAACCAACAACACAGATCAAAAACCAAAACAAGAAGAAAAAAAATAGTATAGTATTAGTACCTAGAACAGATTGCAACTCGTCAATGTCCTCATGGGGAGGGACAAAGCCTGTCCCCGCAGAGGCAAACACAACCTTGCAAGTCTCGAAGAGCTTCTGAACCGGCGGCTTCTTCCTCTGCCGCCGCCGGTTCCTCCTTGAGTTGCTGCTGGCAATGGTT
Source organism: Glycine tomentella (assembly GCA_007407185.1). NCBI lineage: Eukaryota > Viridiplantae > Streptophyta > Magnoliopsida > Fabales > Fabaceae > Glycine > Glycine tomentella. The sequence goes on along the minus strand of PYAF01004537.1, from coordinate 2,087,917 downwards.
TCTCTCGGCAATTCACAAAAGTCTCTTCCTTTTCTATCAGCCAAGGTCCTCTCAATCCCCATTCAAACCTACCCCACCAAAAAAGTCTTCAACTTTCCTCAACAACTCAATAATGCAACGCCCAAACAACCCCTCAGACTCAAATTCACCAAATGGGCACCCGAAAAATCTCTCAAGGATGCAAAACAAAGGTACCCAATAGCCAGAGGAACAAGAACAGAGAAAACAGGGGAAGAGGTATATTGATTAGTGATAAGGTAAAATAAATAAATAAATAAATACTAATAATAATGATGTGATACAGGGGTCATGTGTGTGTTTTCTTTGTACTTCTTTTGTTGGTGCTGTGTTTGGTATTGATGGGTAAAAGGTGTGAAAATTTTACAAAAAAAAATGATGGGAAATTGTGAGGGTGAAGCAGAGGTGGGTAAAGATTGTGGATTGATATTTGATATAAAAGAGGCAGGAAGGGGCACTGGCAGGGGGGTTAGTTGAGAGAGAGAGAAACAGTTGGATTTTGCAAGCAAAATCAGAAAACCAGGGGCCATGTTTGCCATTCCGGTGGGCTGTTTCAACAGCGGGTTTTTTATTTTTTAGTTTATAGTTTTATCATACCATCATATAATTTCAATATATTTAATGTTGTTATTATCATATCAATATCTGCATAGTCTACAGTATATACTCCTGTGATTTGGTGGTTTAGTCTACTATTCTTCTGTTATTTTAATACATAGTGCATGCCCTATAAAAAAAGTGTATGCTTTATTTTATTTTTGAGAGAATGGTGTATGCTTTATCAAAAAAATAAATAAATAGTGTTCAATAAAAGTTAATAAATATTTTGTATTAATAATATAATAATAAAAATAAAAAAATAGTATATTCAACAAATTATTAGATAGCATAAGACTATTATATGTTTATAATGGCCAAAAAAAAATTGTGAAATATGTATTTAGGTTTTTTAACTTACCAAAAAAGTATGAATGATAGTTGACTACATGTTATATAAAGATCAGTAAAGATCCTCATGATCCCAAATAACTTAATAAGTTATTGTACATACTAATAATATAAAAGGATTTTACTTTATTATTTAATTATAAATTATCATATTATCATTTGTTGCTGATAAAATAATTAGATTAATATAATATAAATTTTTAATATTTATGATAATCACTTTAAAAATCATATTAATAATATTTTTTATCAATTATCAGTACAAAATTTTCTTACAATTATTGCACATTGAAATTAATTTTTTTTTCCTTATTTTGATTTGAAACTATACATATTCTTAAAAAAAATTATACTCAAATCAAATAAAATTTTTATAAATAACAAAATTCTTCTTCCAAATTTTCTGCTTTCAATGCCATCTTCATGTCAAAAACTCATATTCAACACCACTATTTTAATGTCTTTTCTATTTGTATTTCGCGTGTCCCTCAATATAAATTGGTCAAGCGAAATATATGGGTTTCTATTTGATATGGAAATTTTCTCTTCAATACAAGTGGTGTACCTCAAGGATTAGTTATTTATTTAATTCCTTGGCACCTTTGCGTTCTTATTATATTAATTAATCAGCAAACATATATGTTAGGCTCCGTAGATCGTACCATAAGTTCAGATATGTTCGCCTAAGCTCAGAAACAGGGTTTTTAGATAATTTATACCAAATGCCAATAAATAAATTAATATATGAGTGCTCTTATATATATATATATATATATATATATATATATATATATATATATATATATATAAGTACCAAGCTGAAAATCAATCTCTATTCTTTTGAGCACGAGACGCCTGAGATTAAAAACATAGTTAAATAAACACTTTAAGAGGAATATGATAATGATTCAGATTTGAATCTAAACCATATTTTTATTTTTAATTGTTTGATATAATATTATAATAATTTGAATGTTATGAAATGCTTTGAGTTGTAAAAGTAATTATATTTATTCAAATTGTGCACTGTGGAATCGTTCAAAATATTTTTATTATTTTATTAACTGTTTTCTCACTCGTTGAAATTAAAACTGCACTAAAAATTAAATACGTTGTTAACTTAATAAAACAAATGGAAAGGAAAAGAAATTCTAAATCACTAAAATTGTATTTCATTAATTTATACTTAGTCTATGTTGTTATATTTTTATTTTTATTTTAGTTACCTGTTAGGCTAATATAATAATAAGGAAAAAATGGAAAAATATGTCCCTTTCATGCATATTTCCTTTAACTTATCAAACCATGCATATCAAATGTTTATAACGATTTTGTGTACATCCTTGAAGGAGTTAATATACATTGTTTAATTCGTTCGAAGAGTTGTTTTAGGGAGTTTCAAAATAATATATATATATATATATATATATATATATATATAATTAGCTCATAATTAAATGGAGTGCCAATGCAAAATAAGTAAATAACCACATTAAAACTAGAATTTAATTATAATATAATGATAATGTAATATTTTTTACATTATATATTAATCAATCTTAAATTGTTATATTATTAAAAATTGTTAATTTCTATAATAAATAATTACTATAAAATTCGTACTTATTATAATACTATCCAATTAATTGACAGTGTAAACTTTACAATAACATCTGATTATTATTTTTTACACAGAATATTAACATCTGATTTGAACTTTACATTAATACAAACTTTGGTAGAAAGATCTGTCAAAAAAAACTTTGGTAGAAAGCAAAACTTGCGCTATGATATTTTACTAATTGAAAGTGAGACGGCAGGAACAAAATATTGTTCTCCTTTTTATTTTGTAAAGATGAAGTAAGTAGTATTTGTTTCAAAATAAAATTTTGCATGATTAAAAATGTTTCAAATTAAGTTATAATTTTTTAAGTCCATCAAATTAAATTTATTTTTTTATTCCTTGATAAATGTTTGTTCTAGTCTCTCTTCATATATCAATAGTGGTGTCAAATAGAAAATAATAAATTTATAATTTATGATGAATTTAGTCATCAGAATTTGATTTTATAACTTAAAAACCAAATTCTAAATATAAAAAATCGTCACATAATCATATGGAGAGGAACTAGAAAAATATTTTACAAATGTTGAGAACTAAAAAAATAATTTTAAATTTCAAAAATTAAATAAGAATATAAATGACTAAAAATATATTTAAATTTTAAAATAAATAAAGTAGGATATGTATAAAAAATGGTATAATGCAGGTAGGGGTGAAAACAGGTCAGGCCAGGCCAAGCTTGGTTAGACCTGATCTTGGTCTTATTTAAAAATATTAAGTCTAGCTTAGCCTATTTACCTGTTATAGACTTTTTTTTTAGGCTTGGCCTGACCTATTTAAAAGTCTGACTTGGCCTACGAGCCTATTAAAAAGTCTATTTATAATAAATATTATATATTAGTGAAACTTTGAGAATTCGTATAATATTTTTTAAATTTAATATAAAGAAAGACACATATTGACATACTTCCCTTTTAATTTGTGCATGAAAAAAAATTAAAATTAATTAGAGCACTCTAATATGAGATTAGGTATCTTATCTTATTTTATTTCTTTTTTTAAAAGATTGATGTATATTTTTTTAGTTTATATATATATATTGGCTTTTTTATAAACCTACTACAAAGATTTCAAATTTCCTATTTTATTTTTTATCTTTTAAGTAAGATAGACTATTTAGATTTTATCTTCTCTTATTTTATTTCTTTTTTTAAAAGATTGATTTATATCTTTTTAATTTTAATATTTATCTATCTATCTATTTATCTATATCTATATATATATATATATATATATATATATAGGCCAGCCTGATAGGCCTAATAGGCTTTTTTTAAAGTTTGAGTCCGGCCTTTTTATTTAAATAGGCTTTTCAAAAAGTCTAAGCCTAACCTTTATAATAAACAAGTCAGGTCAGGTCAAAGGCCCTGATAGGCAGCCTAGCCTATTTCCATCCCTAACTGCAACTGCAGGTAAAAAAAATGAGAGAATCACGATTACGGTAGATATAGCAAGATTTAGTGATCTTCTCTTATTTATTTATATATATAGATATTGTAACAGTGATAAAAATATATTTTATATGAGAATGAGATGATTAAATTTAGATCTATAATTAAACATGAATTATCAAGATTTAATACTATTAATCACTTAAAAAGTTATATAAATTTTGAAATTAAATTTTAATCATATTACAACGAATCCAAAAATATTTTATAGTGTGGCAAAAAAAATACTAATTTATAATATTTTCAAAGAAAAATATTAATTTTGAATTTTTACAAACTACATAATAATCTCATGATAAATAAATTAAAATTATTTAAGCTTCTAGAAATTACAACTGGGTTGATGTGAATATTTGTGTCACTTGTTTGTTTAAAAGATAAAATGATTAAATTAGTATCAATTTATTGTCTCTTATATTCTTATATTTTTTATATTTATTTTAAAAAAAACAGTTTCATATTATAGAGGCAATATCTAATTTTTATGGGAGTAATTTGTTTTATCAAATATATTTAAGTAAAAAAAAAAAATTAGTGGGGCAATTGTCCCCATAATGTTTAAGGTGGATTCGTCTTTAGTTATACAAGATCGAGATTTAATTATGTTAGACAAATTTGTATAGTTCTCATCAAATATAAAATGAGATATTCAGCATAAAAAAATATGAAATAAGATGTACTGAAAAAATATTGTCATTAATATTAATTCTTGTATTATTATTTATCATGGATCAAAAACTACGGATGTCTCCTAACTTATTGGTTAGATATTAATTTTGCTTGCAGTACATAATTGTTGCTAGCCCAATAAATTTTTATACATGAAAAAAATCAAACACAAATTCTTTTATAAAATAAATCATTTTTCTACATGTAAAATTAACAAGATCTTACATAAATGCATCAACATATATATAACTTATTAACTCTTGTATTATATATTAATTTTTGTTGTCGTTTTCATTTTGTGACATATCGTTTCATGAGCTTTTACATTAAATCAAAATATTTATTCTCTTTTCATCATTTTTAAAATGTGTGAGGCATTCTTGTCCAAAAGTGAGAGAATGTATGCCTTAGTAAACTCAACTAAAGTGGCACGCTTATTTGTCCAACATTTTGAACACTTGTTTCTCTTTTTTTTTTTTATCTCAAACATAAAAAAAATTACAATTATATATGTCTTATTTAATGAGATTATCTTTAAATATCTTTTATTTATTAAGGTCAAAGACTTTTTTATGTTTTTATGTGAAGTTCTAATGAAAAAATAGTTTAGGAAATCTATATTTAATGAAATTAACTAATTTCTATAATAAATGTAATGTGTTTTTTGGTTTATAATAGAAACTAGAAGGAGTAACTTTTAACTTATTTCTAATTCATTTATGTTAATATTGTTTTCTAATACTCTTTCCCTGTCGCCTGGGATAGATTGTGTTGCCCCCTGCATAATGCTTCCTAGCTTGCTCAAGCTTTTTTGGGAGACGTTCTAATGTAACTCCCACTAGGTAGGCTCCCTCGTGCCCGCTTCATCAGACATGGCAAATTTGGGAATATTTAGTAAAATGGGTGTTTTTTTTTTTAATTACCGTTTGGGTTTGTTTTTAAATTTTTTACGAAATGGGATAAGTTATAACAAATATTATAACTTCTGAAATTGAAGTCACAAATATATTCATGATTTTTATATTTTTTATTTTTTTAAATTAAAATCGTAAATTATTTTATAATTATATTATATTTTTTTATAAAGTTACGACTTTAATATCGTAAATTAAAGTCGTAATTATTTTTAGAACTTTCGTTTCTTTTTATTTTTAACAATTTTTATATAATATGACTTCAAAGTTGTATTAGTTTTTTTTATAATAAAGTCGTATTTGCGTATAACTTTATTTTTTTTTCCAAAAATTATACATTGGTATACGACTTCTTCTTTTTTTAAAATAAATCTTTTTTTATAAAAATAAATCT
>PYAF01004537.1:2056866-2081799 GCA_007407185.1 Glycine tomentella | reverse complement strand
AAAACTTTACAACTTTAAAAATGTATTATATAAAAACTGTTAAAAATAAAAAGAAACTAAAATCGTAAAAATAATTGAGACTTTTATTTACGACTTTGACTTTAAAGTTGTAACTTTATAAAAAAAATTATACTGCTTATGACTTCAATTTCAAAAGCCTTAATATTTATTATGACTTATTTTCTTTCTCTAAAAAAAAATTTAAAAACAATTTTCAAATGGTAATTAAAAGAAAAACACCCCTTTTACCTAAATGTACCTGCAAATTTGTCACTCACTACGTCAAATCTTCTATCTGACTTGGCATTTCTCAGTTCTTCAATTATGTCAAGGAAGGTAGTTGAGCTATTGCCCATGTGCTTTGGGGCATTTGGCACACCAGAAACCATGCTCGGTTCAAGAACAAACTGATCCCTCTCAGTTCCATTGTTGCTCAAACCCATCTTGGTGTTTCCATGCCCGACCAAACGATAAAATGAGGTCTAAAACGAATTTTTAAAGAAATTTTTTACTTTAAATATGTTGGTTATTTTTTGTTAAAATATGTGGCTTTTTTAGTCAATGTACGAGGCCTTTTTGCAAAAATATATATTTTTTCTAGTGGGTCTAAAGCTTAAATTTTAGTTACTTTATTTTTGGATTAGTTAGGTGTCTCATAATCTCTCCAAGGATTGCATGTCCTCTTTGATTAGAGACTTTAATATCATCAAACACTTTTTTGTTAGGGGTTGGATTAAAGGAAACTCAGATGGTTTGCTAGAGGTAATCCGGGTTTCTCGACCTTTAGAGGTAATGCGGGAAATATGAGAGTGGGAAATATAATTATTTTGTAATAATCTATTTTTTACTTTCATTTGTTATTAATATAATTATTTTGTAAGTATCCACTATTTGTTAAATTGGATATGATACTATAAATAATTATAGAAATACAGTTTAGCCTTTTGTTATTTGTACAAACGATTTCTAGTATAAGAATTAATGTTATAATCATGAAGACATAAATAATTAATGTTATATAAATAATCTTTATCATATTATAAAATTTTAGTTTTACACATAAATGCATTAAAATGTGGTAATCAATGATAGAATTCAAAATAAAATAATTGACTAAATTTTACTGGTTTATTGCATGAAGACAGAATTGTTTAACTCCATTTTTTATTTGGAACCAATTAAACAAACCCATAAAGAAATCACAAAACTAAAAACCATTACTTTCTTCGTTCTTAAAGATAATTTTTTTTCAATTTTTTTTCTTCTTTTTTATAAGACTCTTATCAAGATATTGCATTAATTATTTTTTTATTCAAATACACTTAATTACTTTTCAATAAATGTTATGTACTAAAAAGATATATATATATTATCTCTATTATAAGAATTGGATAAAAAGATCATCATACATTAATTAATTAGATAAAAAAATAATGAAATAAAACATAAGAGATTATGAGTCACAATAATTTTAAGGATAATTTTGATAAAATAATACAAATTATTAACAAATTTAATATTTTTAAAAGGAACAAACAAATTTAATGTTCCTAACTATATTAACCAACTTTATTAAAAAATGTGAATTAGTTAAAAAGTTTTATATTTAAGAATGAAGGGAGTAATTCATATGATAATTTCAATGTTTATCTTTTTTTTATTTAGATTACATATATTTTTCTGAATTTTGTTTGAGTTAGATAAAACTAAAAAAAATTCTTTTTCTAAATATTTAACACAATTTTTTACTTTTTTATTCAAAATTTTAATTATTTAACACAATCTTCTATTTTTCTATTTAAAATTTGAACTCAAAAAATTCAACAATTTCACGTCAATTAATTACTGGTTTGGTGATAATTTCAGAGTTGATATGATATGATGCAAATAAATCAAGATTAATAAATTATTTTAAAATAACCTCTTTTATTGTTGATCAATCAGCAGTCAAAGTTCTAAACGAATTGATAAATACATAGATACTTTTAGATTTAGTTCTCGGTTCATTGTGCTTAGATAACGACTCTTGTATACTTATCCACTTTTCCGTTCTGATATGCTTAACTAATTAAAGGAAGGGATATACCTATATTTTTATTTAAGACTTGGGAAAGTTTGAATTTTGCTATGCTTGTGCATTCTCACTTCACCTTAAATAATGTGAATAGACTTATAAAAGTGGCTCTGATTTTTTCTTTTCTTAAACAGAAGAGGTGTCGATATTTCATAATATGTATATATACTTTATTTTCTGAATTAGAGAAAATATTAATATTTTTCAATTTATTAAATCAGAGATTAATTTCACTTATGATATATAATTGTGATTGATCAAGAAATTTTTATATATAATAAAAATTAAATATAATTTTTTTATTTAATAAATTATTTTTACTTACGTGGATATAACAAGATTTTATATTATTATCTCAATTATTTTGAATTGTAATATATATACACAATAACTATCTATAAAATCAATTGTATGGAGAAATCAAATAAATAAAGATTATATGATGACATGTTGGCATATTGGTGCCACCAAACCTTAGAAAGTAAATATGAAAAATATTGAGATATTATTATTATTATTATTATCCAAAATGGCAATAAAGTATATTTGTATTATTGTATGTTAATTCGAAAATTAAAAAACATTCAATAAAACTAAAAACGAATTATATTCAAAATAAAATACTTAACAACCTAAAAATATTGTTAATTAAATTTTTAAATGATTAAAAAATTAAGTAAAATGTATTATTTTTATAGTTAATATATCTCGTTAATCTGATTTGTTTCGTGTCACTTCTTCTAAGCTCAACAAGTTGCTTGGTGAAAACTCAAAAGCCTGTGAATAGTTTTCTGTTTCATGACGTGAGCAAAGATAGAAGCTGGTTGCAGAATGTCTCACACCCTTCTAGAACTCAAATTATGTCGTGCTATATCATATTTTTCATCAATGAGTAATTAATAATAAAAGTACATTCTATTAGGGGTGTTCATGTAAGCTTAATTAAATGTTAGTTAATTTGTAATTAAATTCTGTGGTCTAATATTTTTCAATCTTAATCCAACAGTAGATGTTATTATTTTTTTTCTCATTTTTCATTTTAAGAAATGTTCTCATTTGAAACATACTGTGTGTGAAAATCATTTAATTATTACCTTATTTGTTTTGAAGTTAGATAGGTTTAAACCTTATAAAATTAAATTTAATCAGTAAAATTTATGCTAAGTTGAGAAAACTTAATTAATTCTATATAATCGACAAATGGACAGTACAACTTTATCTTATTTTCTTCCTTTTTGATTTATTCTTATCAATCTTTGATTTTTTTTTTTTATTATTTTAGTTACGTGAGAGGTGGGAGGAAAATATAGAAAAGTAAGTACCGAAAGATAATTAAACCTCACACACTAACATATTATAATTATACTTCTATTATCTATGACCTATTAAAAGCCTAAGTGGTGCACATGCATGTTGACTTACAAGTTTTTTTTTTTTTATTTCTTAATTAACACAAACATGAAATCAAATCCTTGATCGATCATGAAAATTTCTTATTGGGCATGCATATATGGACCCGAAACTGATGGTAACTTTGACAGCAAAAGAAGATGCTTTCTTTAAGCACTTCAAAAAATAAACTCTTCTTTCGAAGCCCTTGAAGGATCGTGAATCATGCTCATATTATTGTCTTCTTATTATACTTCGATTCAAGTCCAACCAAATGAGACAGAAAACCCTTTGCAAAGAGAAAACCTAGCTTTAGCACTAACATGTGGAAGAAAGTGGTTGGCTTTTATTAATATATGATATCCCTAAGCCCTCGGATACATGTTTATGCCTGTTTTAAGGAGACATCGACGATATTTCCTTGCAAATATTTATTATTCTAGTTCAAAGATTCGATTCTGTCCACGATTTGGTTATTGGACTATATATGTTGTATTATAGTTCTCAAACATTTTTAATTGGTATAATTGGAAATCAATCCGCACATAGAAGAATACAATTAATAATATAATTAAATCGTGCAAAGCACTAAATTGAATGTTGGCTCATATGATATAGGTTGTTTGAATAAATATTAACTCATTAATTTTAAGGTCCAACGAGTAGTGAACAACTCAACAATCTAATTTCATAGGTACTTACAAAATAATTAGTAGAATAACTTTCTTCGGAGATGCACACTTCGCTCGTAATAATAAGATGGCCCGATAGATTATAGTAATACAAATTGCATGTTACATAAATAAGAATAAAGAAAAAGCAAATCACAAGTGTATATATATATATATATATATATATATATATATATATATATATATATATACACACACTCCAGTTTCAAATATTAAAAAAAATTGCACGTGCGTATTTGTGTGTAAATTTGTAAGGGTAACATTGTTGAAGATCTCAAATTTACTTATATGACTATAACTATAATAATATATATATAAATGTGGAAGAAATAATTCTCACCTTAAAGTTGATTTTGTAGAATTGAATTAGACTTACAATCTACATTATAACATGAAGACTTGTTCGGTCTATTAAAAAATAAGTTGCCAGCGATTGGAAGGTGTCACACATGGCGTAAGTATTGAGAGCAAAGTAACATGTGTTATTAAATTTAACTTATTTTAAAATTGCACGAAGAAGAGATAAAAATTGGAACATAAATATCATTTGATTCGCCGATCCTCAAAAAAAGAAATAAGCAAAGTTCCGTCGTTAAGTGAAAAATGAAAAATTAGAATCACTACCATGTAATAGTGCATCTATACGTCTTCATCGATGTTGTTTTTCGACCGAAAGACAGCTTTGATTAAAATTTAACTTTTTATTTATTCGAGTTATTGAATCACAATGAAGTTTCTACTTCCCTTCCAAACTTCAAAAGCCCAAAAGCTCTCCATCGATATGACAAAAGATTCTAAACTAACATCTTGTTGTACGGCCGGAAGACAATTATAGAAAGCAAAGAAGGCTTATTGAACAGAGAAATTTAGATACTTCAATGAAGTAAGCAAAGACATACAATTATTATTTTATTTTGTTTTTGTGTAATTGAAATTTAAAATGCAATGAAGAGTAATTTTATTTAATGTCTTTGCATTTCTTATCAGGAATAGGTGAGTAAATTCCTTTTCTTAGAACCATATTTGACATTTTTCTAAAAGAAAAAAAAGAAGTTATTTACACAAGTTTTTTCAAATTTGAATTTTAATTAATAAAAAATTTCATCTTTTTTAAAATTTTATCTTTTCTCCTACGTTCAGAAAAGGGAATAAATAATAGGCATTAATTAGTAAATAAAATTTTATGGCACTATTTTAATTATAGCCCAGATTTAGAGTTGAGACATCGTGAATATCAATCCTTTTTATGAGTTTGACGCTCATTTTAATTAGATGCTAAATTTGAATTTTTATAATTGCACTTAGTATTCAAGCCAAGGCCAATAATGTTTGTAATTAGTTTGAATTTATTTGGAAAGGCAGTAGAGTATTAGTTGGAATTTAATTTGTTTTAAAAAAAAATTGAAAGGCACGAAGTTTGTTAGTATTTTTGAACTGGCATTTAATTGTAGATTATTTTTTTTACATAAACAAATTTAAGCGATTTCCTTCATAACCAAATGAATATACAAGGTGGAGTATAATTGTAAATTTGGATACCCAAACAACAAGGTGTTAGTTTGGAATCCTTTGCCAAAACATGACCATCGTTCAATAATTTTTTAAGAGTGTGTTTAGATAGAAAATTTGAACTGAGCAAACTAATTTATAAGAGAATTTAAAATTCTTTAATCTAAAATTCATTGTTTAAAATTTTGAAATTTTAAAACAAAATTTTAAAAACTAACAATGTGAAATATTAATTTCCTCTTAAAAAGTGAGAAATTGAAATTCTCTTATTCTACAGAAGGTCCCAATGCACCACTCTCTGTCCCGTCTTCATCACCGTCGAATACTCCGACCTTCGTTACTCTCACGTCACTCACCTCACACGTCTCTCCGTGCAGGAGGTCATCGCCATCGCCGTCTAGGCTAAACCCTTCCCCGTCGTCGACCACTGCAACGGAATCTACCTTATCCTCATTGCCGAAGACATCACCATGGAAGACTCATGTCGCATTGTTTGCTGCTTTGACTACTTCACCTTCCCGTTGAAGGTGGGCTACATGCTCCCTTACGCGTGGGTGGGGAACTATACTGGAGAAAACTTTATACTTAGGAGTTTGATAATATAAAATAATTTTTGAAAAATAAATTTATTCATTTTGTTGTTTGGGAATAAAGGAATTCTCATTAAAAAAAATGTGCTATTCTTTTTTTGACTTCTCAATTTTGGATATAAAACAATTCAAGGTGAATACCACAAAATAATGTTAGTGTTCTTCCACTATGATTAACATTTTACTTCTCAACTATATTAGATAGATAATCCTATCCACCAAAAATTAAAATAACAAAGTACCAAAATGAAATACAACTTACCACTAAGCTTAAAATAAGTCTCAGAGACTCGAACCCTAATCATTTTAATAAGTAGAGCCTAATCATCCACAATTTTTTTTTAAAAAGTACATTATAAACACATACTGTAATGATTATAAATTTAAAATAATACTAGCTAAATAGATTTAAATAATTTTAAAAAATATTACTTCAAGTAGCATTTTAAAAAATATTATAAGTTATTAAGAAATTACTAAAAAAACTTATTTATCAAAAAACAAATAAACTTATCGACTAATAGAAAAAGCTAAAAGCTAATCGAAATGTCTTTCAGCTTTCACTTAGTTTTACCAAACATAGCCTATATTTTTTTTTGTGATCACATTATATTAGTTTTTCAACTAATTTTGTTAAACATACTAAATAGGGTTTAAAAACACTAGAAGCTATTTAAAAAAACTTATTTACCAAACAGTTAAAGAAGTTTTTCATCTAAAATCTAATGGAAATAATTTGCCAAACATATAATAATAATATAATATATATCTCTAACAATAAATAAAGGGGATACATAATCTGGTAACATGTTGTTTTTAATTGTGCACTCATTCTCTCTTTTTACTCATTTGTCTTTCACTTTTATTATTTGTATTTGTCTTTCTTTTATTGCATTTTTATGTTTTTACATTATCTGTATAATTATCTTTTTGGTTGTAATTTACTTTACATGTTGTTTGGAAATTCATTTTATTTAGTTTACACGTGTCAATTATAACAATGCATTCAAGCCTATTTTTTACTATTATTTTCATGTGTCACATTGGTGAATGTTAGAAAACAACTCAACACATTTGATACAACCCAAACTTTCATGATTCGTCCATGATCACCTATGTTTGCATACTTTGTTCTTTAAGCAAGAAGGAAGTAGCAAAGGACATCATTTTTTTCAATACATGAAAGAACCTTAATTCGCTTCAATCAATTTTTATATTGATGAAAGAACTGACCCATTGTTTTTATATTTTGTTATCTTTTTATTCACAACACATTTTTTTATTCAATACATCTATTGTTATATTTTTAATCTTTTATATCATTATGATCATCATTTATTGTCATATTTATTTTCTTTTTCTTCATTTAATCAACTTCCTGGATTCTCTTCCTCATATTAATCAATATTGTTTTTAAACATATTACTAACTGTTATACCCTAATTTTGTCCGGATCCCAAAAAAGGAAAAAAAGGAAAAATATTTATTTTTTAAAAAATTAATAAAAAATAATTTTAAAAAACCAAAATAAAGGGAAACCAAAGTGATGAAACAAACGTAATAAAAAAGGGGAAAGTAAAAATATTAAAATAGAAAAAACGAAGAAAAAAAGAAGGAAAGAAAACGTAATAAAAAAAGGGGAAAATATTAAAACAAAAAAGGGAAAGAAAAAAATATTAAAAAAGAGGAAAGAAAAAATATTAAAACAAAAAAAGGGAAAGAAAAAACTATTCTAAAATAGGAAAAGAATATGTAACAAAAAAAATAAGGGAAGAAAACGTAACAAAAGAAAAAAAATGAAAGAGAGATAATAGTAAAAGAAAAAAAGGAAAGGAAGATGATAAAATGGAAAAAAAATAATAACAAAAAGGAAAATAATAAAGAAAAAGAAGGAAAAATAATAATATAAAAGAGGAGGTATGCACACAAAAAAGAACGGAAGAGACACAAATCTCAAGAAAATAAAAGGAATTAATAAAGTTGTGTCATTTGATATTGCAAAAAAGGGAAAGATGGGGTCTTCAAATATCCCCACATTTATTCACTCTTTTCTTTTTTCCTCTTTATTCTCCCGTTGTTGTTATTTTTCTAAAATAAAACAAATTGCTATTTATGCCCTTATCTTTTACAATTCTACCCTCTTCCATTTTGGGCTTAGACCGTTTTTGTTAAACCTGGGAAAAATAAAAACAAAAATTAGTATATACACCTCATTTTTTCTACACACCATCTTCTACCGTTGTGTGCCTAACCCATTTTTGTTAAGTGTGAGGCAAAAATTAAAACTACTATTTACACCCTTTTTTCTGCACATGCACCCTTTATTTTTATTTTTGGCCTAGTCCGCTTTCAAGAAGTTTTACATATAATAAATTAGTGGACAGCTCTTTACTTTATTTATTTTTCTATTTTTGCCTATTATTTATTCTTCAATTTGATTTATTTATTTTTCTATTTCTGCCTATTATTTATTCTTCAATTTGATTGTCTTATCATTATCATTGTTTCATTAGTTAGCAATGTGTTATAAATATTTTGTTACCTATTTATTTATTTCCCCTACATTTTAACCCTCGCACCCTTGATTACTAAGTGCATTCCCCGCCTTTATCTATCCCTTTCTATTCCCATTCGATTTTTTGTGTGCATGTCTTGTCCATCTAATTCATTTATTCTTACAATTTTGTATTAGTACTCGCTTCCGTTCCGTGGACTCCACGTTGGGTCTTTGACTTACTTGATTTCACAGAGTTTACCGCAAATCAATTTTTTTAAAAAAAAAATAAAAAAAAATCTAAAAATACTCAAATAAATGATCACTCAATTTTCCTTTTTTCTTCACAAAATCACACCTTACTCAAGACCGCTTCAAGGTCCAATACCTTAAGCGATTCTCTCCGCTTTTTCTTAAAAACTCAACATTGTTTCAAGGTCCAATGCCTTAACAAATCTTTGTCACGCAATTAAAATAAATCTTTAACAAAAACATAAAATCAACCAAACACACAAGTTGTTTTCTACCAAAGAATTACGTAAATATGATTTCCTCATTGCACTTTGGGATACGTAAGAGCGAGGACAAAAAACCCATTGTCGACATAAAAAACTAAAAAAAAAAATATATATATATATATAATCATTTTTTCCCAAAAATAAAAGTTTACTTTATTTTCTAAAAAAACAAACAAAATATAAAAAAAACATAATTCATGTTCTTAAGGAAAAATAAATAATTAAAAAATCACTTTATTTTTAGCACACTCGATTAAAGGTTGTCGTCTTCATGACGGACGCGTGGGGTGCTAACACCTTCCCCGTGCGTAAATGATTCTCGAATTCTTTCTCAAATCGTAGACCTTTCCTTATCTTTTTTATTTTTTCGACGTGTTCCTTAAATAAATGTTGGTGACAACTCCCCTCTAATTTTCCTTTTTTTGGGGAAACTCTTCTTCTTTTTTAGAGTCACTAGGGACAGTTAGAGAGTTAAGCCATTTGATTGAGTGTCCAATTTTATCGTGACTTTTTTTTTTTTTCTCTTTTTGTTATGCTCTCGTTTGTTATCGTTTCTCTTCACTACCATTCTTCTGTGGTTTTGCTTCGATCATATTTTTATTCTTTGTGTCGCTCATGCTTGTATATATCCTTTGTTATGTTGTTACTCCTTTGCAATTAGAAATAAATTGTGTCATTGAATCCTAGGATAGACGACATATGTTGTATCTGTTGTATCAGTCTGGGAAATTTCTGGTTGTTTTGCAGGTGGGGTTGGGTAATTCTTAGGTTGCTCCGTGCACACACGATACCTACACTTTTTGCACACACTTTCTGATATTGGGCCCTATACACGGGTCTGTGTGAGCCATAGGGAGTGGAGGTCGATCTGTGGTCATGTTGGGTCTCAAACTCGCTTGATGACAATGAATCCTCATGTAGAGTTTTTCTCTTTTTGTGATGCATTGCCGCTGGTAGTCCCTATTGCCGCATTGTTATTACTTAAGAGGATGATATCTTTAAAGGCCGGTGAGGTTACATGAAACTATTATTGGAAGTTGTCATTGAATGGTGGACTTTTAAACCCTTTTTCGCTAGGTTCCTAAATCAGGGACACAGAACATACTCACCCCACCTTGTTTCCTTGATCACATCATGTGTCTCTTCATAGCATCGCGATAGACATATCATTTTCCACATGCATCATTTATCACATTCATGCACCGCATTCGCATAAGTCGTTGCATTTTCATACATATTCGTCTAGCAAGTTTTGTTTTCCTACAATCACATACATTTTGTCATCATCATTCATATGTCATGTTCACCCATGCATGATTATAAACATATATTTTCTCATGCCTTACATTCTCTTGTATTTTGCCAAAAGTCGTATTGAAGTGCAAAAGCTTACACCGTGTTCTTGGTTACATGTGTTGGGTATCATGATCATGTCCATAAACAAACCATGTTGGGGTTATACATTCATTTTTCTTGAAAATGATCAAAGATCACATGAACATGGTACCCAATGCGTTTGATAGCAAGAAGGACAGTTCTTTTGAGCATCTTGTGTCGCTCTCATAAGTACATCTATCATGCATAACATAATTATATCTTGCTCATTCATCATATCTTCTGTATGATAGGTTGTTGAAGTATTGACGATCAAAATTTCCATTACTTGGAACATGGGGTCGAACCAAGCACAATCTTTTAAGAAAAAGTTTTATCAATTCAAGGTCAAAAGTCTAGAAATAGTTAGCTTGCAAAAGTTAGGGCAACAGATGGATTAGGTTTTCATAGCCTCTTTGAATACGACCAACACATGATTGAGCTAATGACTTACATAATTAAGAATTGTTGATGTGCCTATGTTTTTATTTCCAATTGTAATTTGACTCTGATAAGATGTAATGCATAATATTGTTTTAATGAAAATTAGAGTTGATTCGACCCTATGTTCTATTGAGCATTCTATGTAAAATTCGCAATACTTCAGCAAGTTATCTTTAACATGCATTCATGCATATCTATTTTGTTGCATTGTTATGCATTGTTCATTACATTCTTCCATTGAAATCAGAAAAAATTAATCATTGTGCTAATAAATACAGATATGCATGCGACCTCATCTTCTATTTCTTAAAAGTTTTGTGAAAAGTGAGAGTCATTTGACTTAATCTATCAATTGAAAATCTTTAAAATATTTCTCATCCTTGAAAATTCTCTTTCAAGAACCTGCACAGTTTCTTTTATTTCTTCTTTTCTTTCATTTCTTCTTGCTACAAAAGCATGATAGATGATAGTGATAGATACCTAAAAACCCTATACTGGGGTAATAACAAATACCAAGCATGGGCTCTAAGCGAACCTAGGGGTAGATAAGAAATTTGTACCCGGTAGGTTGAAAATCCAAAAAGGCAGCCTAAGCAAAAGTTAGGGTACGTATAAAAAAAGGCAAAAAAAAGATAAAAAATGAAAATAAATAAAAGATAAGAATGAAAGAAAAACAACCAGGAGCGTGTCTATCAAAAGTTCTGTCCCAAAATCCAAATTGTAATAGTCTCCAATCAATATTTGAAATGACACATGACCGTGTTTCTTCATCCTAAACACTAATTTATTCTTTGTTGGCCACTCCAAGTCAAAGTATAATTATTTTCTAAAAAAAAGCCCACATTTGAATTTAAATTTTAAGTTTGAAATTTAAATTTGAATTTTGAATTTAAGAGGTTAGGTTGTAAGGATAATTGTGAATTATCCAAATCTTATTTTTTTTAAACAATTTTTTTTTATTTGCAATAAACTTTGTGAAGTCAAGTAAGTCGAGAATCCAACATGGAGTTTATATGTAAAAGATGAAGGTGTGACTAACAAAGTTTATTTAATTCAAATTTAACAAAAAATTGGCCAGACCCAAAAAACATGTTGGTGCACATATAAAAGATGGAGGTGTGAATATAAGTATTTATTTAATTCGAATTTTAACAATAAAATGGATCAGCCTAAAAATAAGGGGTGTACGTAAAAAATATGGAGGTGTGACTAAAAGTATATATTTAATTCGAACAAAATAAGCCTAGCCAAAAAAATGAGAGGGAAGGAAAGGAGAGAGGAAGGAAGAATGAAGGGACACCTAAAGATCCCTCCTCTTATTTTGAGTGTAATGTCTTTATAGTTCTTTTTTTTTGTGTTTTTTATGTGTTCAGGCCTTCCCTTGTTCTTTCTCCCTCTTCCTCTTTATTCTTTTTCTTTTCATTATTTTTTTCCATTTTATCATCTTCTTTTCCTTTTTATTTTTTATTTTTCTGTTATCTCTTTTTTTTTCTTTTATTACGTTTTCTTTCCTTGTTTTTTTGGTTACGTTTTCTTTCCCTTTTTTGTTTTAATTTTTTTTATTACATTTTCTTTCCTCTTTTTTTAATATGTTTTTTTTTCTCCTTTTACGTTTTCTTTCTGTTTTTTGTTTTAATATTTTTATTTTCCTTTTTTTACATATATAATAATTCTTATCTTTTAAAAAAATACTGATACTTACCTTATATAAAAAATACTTATGCTTAATGTTATTTTCCATTTTTTTACCAATATGGTGACAACTATTTCTTGTGTGGTGGAAACGCTTATTATTGAGCATGTCCAATGCTTGGGCTTTATATGGATTGGATGCATTGCAATTTATGAATGCAAACAAAATAAATACAGGAGTTAATTGAATAGTGGAATGTAGAGATGATTTTAAAGGGATTGTTCATGTGTAATTATTGAGTTTGTAGTGTTATTTGCTATTATTTTTTATTCTTTTAATAAAGATTCTCAATTTAATTGAGATAGTTCATAGAATATATGTTTTTAAGTGGATATATATATATATATATATATTAAATCAAAATTTTTTTTTTATAAAAAACTTATGTGTTATTTTAGAAATAATTGTTTTCATGAAAATTTTTCAATTTTAATTTTTTTCTAATTATTTTTCTCCATTAAATTCCGTTTAAGAAATGATTAAAATAACTAATTTTAAATTAACTTCTTTTTATTTATTATTTTTAAATGATATAAACGATTAATAAATAAAAGAAAATTAACAATAATGAAAAATAAGACGAATTAAAATAAATAATAAAATTAACATATACCTCAATGTATAATAATATATTATTTTCAACATATAAAAATAAGACAATAAAATAAAAATATACACACAGCGATATACTTCGGACTAATAAAATAGGAGGCCGATTAAGGAAAAGGCTGAAACCAATAAGGACCCGGCCCATTCCTCTTCTCCTTTTCAATTTTAGGGTTTCTTCCAACTGTGCTTGTTTATGAACGCAACACTATGTTTTTCTTTCACTGTCTCTCTTCTGCACCTCTTCCATCTGCAGCAAAGGTTCTTCTATATCCATTCGGCTCAATTAGGTTTTCTCTTTTTCTGAAACTCTGCTTTTTTCTTCGTTGTTGTTTTTTTTCTTTCATTTTTGTATATCCATCATGTGATGAGAAAAAAACTGCAACAATATGATTGGACTCGTTCCATGATTCCTAGTATTTAAGTCTCTGATGATTAGCTCTCCTCTATTTAATTTTTTAAAATTAACTTTCGAGTTCTTTTTCTGTTTTCTAAATTTCCATTTATCTTTGTTAGAGTTGGATTAGAGCAAGCGGTGAAGAGAGATGAATCACCGTGACCGACAACCATACCAATTTCTGATCTCAAATCGCAGATATTTTTATTTAAATTTCTTAAACTTTTTAGTCGAATTTTTTCGTGGCTTTGGCTCAGTGATTTTCTGCCTTAGTGCAGTATACGCTATTCCGATTCGACAATGTGAGTAGAGATATCATCTTAGATGAAAGCCTCTGTCATTCATGTTGTTCGAAATCTCAATCTCGGTTTTTAGTTCTCAATTTTGGTTTTTTAAGTTTGGGTTTTAATTTGTGTTCTGCGGTGAAGAATTAGAATCAAATTCACATGTCAGACTTCAGAGATTTTCGAATCAATGAGAATGACAATTCTGTTACTGAGCAGAATTTGCAACTTAATTCATTATTGAATTTATGAATTCAATTTTATATTTTAATAATTTATTTTGTTTTGACGGGAGATTTCTGAGGAGGAGTCTCATGCTTTATGCAGAGCAAACTTATTTTATGTGTTTGCATATTTCTCAAGTGACCGTCACAAATCAATGCTCACGGCGTCGACGGTGCGGCCCTCGCTGGCGGCATCTCCGCCGGAGTAGTCTCATATTCCATTGCCTTGTGGAGCGGCGTTGTCGCCTTTACCATTTAGGATTGGCCATGAGGCGAACATCAACAATCGTGGTGTAATTTATATTAATTAATTTATTTTTTCTTTTTAGTCCTTAAATGTTGTTTTTACTCCATCTATATAATGTGAGTAAAACATGGAATAAGACAGATTCACGATTTGTAATATTGAGTTTTAAAATTTTGTTTTTAATTATATTTTATAGAATGCATTTGGATTTTTAAAATTGTTATAATTAAGTTAGTAAAATATTTAAAACATAGTTTACTGTTTTAAAATAATTTTAATTTTTTTGTTGACTTGTTCATGGTAGTTTAAAAGTTAATGTAATATATAAACTATAAAACGAATTCTGGTCGTAAAAATGTCTAAAATTGGGAATGGTTTGATTCACAATTTGGTTAAAAATTAACTTTTTATTTATCTGAGTTATTGAAACCGAATGAAATTTCTCTACTGCCCATCCTGACTACAAAAGCCCAAAAGCTCTACGAAAGATTCCAAATTAACTTAGTAAGTCTATTCATTTGGGCTGGACCCAATAACGTTTTATCATAATTTAAGATTTTATTTTATATTTTAATTAATTAGAAAATTTTCTTGTTTTAGGGTTTCTTCGGTGTAGAATGTGTTTCTTATAAAAATACTCGCTGCGAGTGACTCTCGTGTGCGTCTTCCATCAACACTGGGTTTCGGTTATTCGATTATGGTAAGTTCTTTCTCTTTTACTTTCTTCAGAAGTTACATTTTCTTCTTCTTCATGTTTAGGTTTTTCTTTATTATCTTTTTGTGAAACTGAAATCATGTCTTGTTTCTTCGGCATTTTTCTTTTGGTATATCGTTCGTTTGATGATTAAAAAACCTGCAACTATATGATTGGATGTTATTCGATTCTGGTAAGTTCTTTCTCTATCACTTTCTTCAGAAATTATATCTTCTTCTTTGTCATGTTTAGGGTTTTCTTTAATATCTTTATGTGAAACTGAAATCATATGTTGTTTCTTTTGCTTTTTTCTTTTGGTATATCGATCATTTGATGAGAAAAAGCCTGAAACTATATGATTGGATGTTATTTGATTCTGGTAAGTTCTTTCTCTATCAGATATTATATTTTCTTCTTTGTCATGTTTAGGGTTTTCTTTATTATCATTTTGTGAAACTGAAATCATATATTGTTTCTTCTGCATTTTTCTTTTGGTATATCGATCATTTGATGAGAAAAAACCTGCAACTATATGATTAGATTCTTTCCCTGATTCCTAGTATTTAAGTCTCTGATGATTAATTAATTCTCTCTCCGTTTTAGTTTTTTTGAAATTAATTTTCGAGTTATTTCTCTGTTTGCGGTATCTGAAATTAATTTTCGATTCTTTGATTAGAGAGTTCGATTAGATCAAGCATCAATTAGAGATGATTATGGTTACATTGGTTCGTGTTTCTGAATCACTATGACCAATAAACCCTTACCCGTTTCTGATCTCAAATCTCAGATAATATTTAATATTTTTAATTTCCTGAATTTCTTCATCTTTTAGTTGGGTTTTCCTTGAATTTTTATTGCCGTGTGTGCCTTTGTTCTCTTTTCCTTGAATCATTATTTTTATTTCTTGCATGGTTGTATATCTTTATCTCAAATTGTGAAATTTCTATTTTTATTATTTCTTGAATTTCTTGATGTTTTAGTTTAATTTAAGGTGGCTTTGTCTCAGTGATATTCTACCTTTGTTGCAGTATCTGCTGCTATGTTTGTTTTAAGAAATATTGTTTCTTTAGGTATTTTCCAATAGAAATTGAAATCTTGTGCTAATCTTTTTATGTTGCGATTTTGGTTTTTTGGGTTCTGCAGTGACCATTTCAGAATCAAATTCACATGTCAGACTTCAGAAGTTTTCAAATCAATATGGAAGAAAATTCTGGTACTCAGCAGAGTTTCTAATTTATTTTAAATTCTTTTATATGGAAGAACTTATAATTTGTTTATTTATAATTTATTAATGGGTAAATATGTTTGTGGTCCCATAAAATTTGAAAAATATTTTGTCCTCATAAATTTTATTTAGTAATTTAGTCCGGTAAAAATAAAGCATATTTTGTTTGATCCGTATTGGTAATTACATTTGAAAATAATTGACGTGACTAACATATTAACATGTAATTTGATTGCAAATGAATTGAACAATTTGGTTAAAAACCTCAAAAAATTATAATTTTTCATCTCTTTTTGGGAATTTTCTCCCACATTTTAATGAGAGTAAAGGAAAGATAAAGTTTGATTTATTTGTAATCAAATTATACATGAGAAAATTGTTTAATTCATTTGTAATTGAATTACACATGCAAATCTATTAGTTGCTTTAGATTATTATCTAAATGAGTTGCCACTAGGACTAAATTAATATGAAATTTTTTATGAGGGAAAAATTAATATTTTATAGGTATCCAAAACATATTTTATCCTTTATTAATTTATGATAATTCTCTTAAACAGAATAGTTCTTATTTGATAATTCTGTTAAGCAGAATTTATGATTATATTTGAAAAATATTAATTTTGTCTTCATAAATTTTATTGTAGTAATTTAGTTGTGTAAAAGTAAAGCATGTTTTTGTTTATCTGTAGTTGTAATTACATTTGATAATAATTTGACGTGATTACCATAGTTAACACATGTAATTTAGTTGCAAATGAATTGAAAAATTTGGTTAAAAACCTCAAAAATTATAATTTTTCATCTCTTTTTGGGAATTTTCTCCCACATTGTAATGAGATTAAAGGAAAGATAAAGTTTGATTAATCTGTAATCAAGTTTTACATATGAAAATTGTTTAATTCATTTGTAATCGAATTATACATTCAAATCTATTAATCACCTTAGATTATTATCTAAATAAGTTGCCACTAAGACTAACAAAAATATATTTTATTTTTATAAGGACTAAATTAATATGAAATTTTTTATGAGGACTAAATTAATATAAAATTTTTTATGAGGACAAAATTAATATTTTATATGTATCCCAAACATATTTTATCCTTTATGATAATTCTCTTAAACAGAATAATTTTTATTTGATAATTCTGTTAAGCAGAACATATGATTTTATTAGAAAAATAGTAATTTTGCCCTCAAAAATTTTATTGTAGTAATTTAGTCGTGTAAAAAAAAGCTGGATTTGGTTTATTCGTAGTAGTAATTACATTTGATAATAATTTGATGTGACTAACATATGTAATTTGATTGCAATTGAATTAAACAATTTGGTTAAAAACCTCAAAAAATTATAATTTTTCATCTCTTTTGGGGAATTTTCTCCCACATTGTAATGAGATTAAAGGAAAGATAAAGTTTGATTAATCTGTAATCAAATTTTACACCTGAAAATTGTTTAATTCATTTTTAATCAAATTACACATGCAAAACTATTAGTCACCTTAGATTATTATCTAAATGAGTTGCCACTAAGACTAACAAAAATATGTTTTATTTTTATAAGGACTATATTAATATGAAATATTTTATGAGGACAAAATTAATATTTTATAGGTATCCAAAACATATTTTATCCTTTATGATAATTCTCTTAAACAGAATAATTTTTATTTGATAATTCTGTTAAGCAGAACTTATGATTTTATTTGAAAAAATAGTAATTTTGCCCTCATAAATTTCATTGTAGTAATTTAGTCGTGTAAAAATAAAGCATTATTTGGTTTGTTCTGGTAATTACATTTGATAATAATCTGATGTGACTAACATGTAATTTGATTGCAATTGAATTAAACAATTTGGTTAAAAATCTCAAAACATTATAATTTTTCATCTCTTTTTCTGAATTTTCTCCCACATTGTAATGAGATTAAAGGAAAGATAAAGTTTGATTAATCTGTCATCAAATTTTACACCTGAAAATTGTTTAATTCATTTTTAATCAAATTACACATGCAAAACTATTAGTCACATTAGATTATTATCTAAATGAGTTGCCACTAAGACTAACAAAAATATGTTTTATTTTTATAAGGACTATATTAATATGAAATTTTTTATGAAGACACAATTAATATTTTATAGGTATGCCAAACATATTTTATCCTTTATTAATTTATGTTAATTATCCTAAATAGAATAATTTTTATTTGATAATTCTGTTATGCAGAATTTATGTTTTTATTTCTTGAGAATGATGGTGATTCAGCAGAAATTATAATTTATATTTATATCATTGTAAAAAAAAAGATTTTAACTCCGCCTATGATCTCATAGCCGGTCCCAAGCCCGGACAAAGGAGGAGGGTTTTGATATTACTCATGGATCATTGTAATTTTGTTTATTAATCAATTGAAAAATATTACTCATGGATCATTATGATGACATTTTATTTATATTCTATTGATAAGAGATTTCTAAGGAGTCTCATACTTTTGGAGAGCAAAGGAATTGTGTTTGTATATTTTTCAAGTAACTGTCATAAATCAATGCTCTCCGGTGTTGATGGTGCCGCCCTCATTATCTCCACCAGAGCAGTCTCATATTTCATTGCCTTGTGAGGTGGCGTTGCCACCTTTAGCATTTGGGACTGGCCATGAGACTAACATTCAAATCATGCATCTTGTTAAATTTGTTTTTTTTAAATTGAATAGGGAATTTTTACTGTTTCTTTTTGTGTATCCACATATCACAGTGATTCACTGATTCTATTTACAATTTTTACTTCAGTCATTTGTTGTAGTTAAAATCAGATGTTTTTATTTCAAAAAAAGCAGGGAGCATTGCTTCATAGGTAACTATTGAGTTATATTTTTGCTAATTTTACTGTATTGATGAATGTGGTTCTAGTCTATTAGATGTTAATTTTTATCACATGAAAAATGCAGATATGAAATGTAATGGGAATATAATATCTTTGTTAGAACACAGTCAGTTACAAGAGTCCCACGATTATACTTGGGAATTTGATAATAAACCATCTTGGATTGATTGGAGGTAATTTATGATCTTGTTTCTAATATTGCTGTAGGCCAAGTGAGCAATGATGTGATTATGTCTAGTTGATAACCGGCAAGTAATCAGTTTCAGTAATGCTTCAAGTAAGTAACTTTGGATTAATCCTTTGGTATTTATCATGTGATTAAGTCTCTGATGATTAATATCTTCTTTTTCCTTTTTGAAATTGTTGTGCTTTATCTCTTTTTTCTATTTGTATTTTTGATTTAATCTAAAAGCATGAGACAATTGATTTTACATTGGTCTGTGTTTCGGAATCTTAATGACTGAGAAAATTGCTAATTTCTGATCTCCCATGGCAGTTAATTTGTCTTTTTCGAATTTCTAGAGCTTTTAGTATAGAAATTTATGTGGGAATGGCTCTGGTTTTTCTGCCTTTTATTGAGGTATTGGTATTCTTCATAATGTGAGTTTGCATTTTATTGTACACGAGAATTGTTGCCACATATATATGTATATTCTTTGAAATCTCAAATTTACATTTCTGTCGATGTTTTGCAACTGAGATGGAGAATGATTATCCTTTTAGCTTTTGATTTTGGTTTCGGTTTGTGCAGTTCTGCATATAAAGTTGATCAAACATTGCATTATATTGTCTTGAGATTTCTGAGAAGGGGTCTCAGTTTTTTTTTTTTTGGAGAGCATACAAATTGTGTTTGTATAAAGTAACTGTCATAAATCAGTGCTCACTGGCGTTGTTGGTGCTGTCCTCATGGCGAATTTGTTAGGCTATGATTTGTATGATCTTGAGTTGACTGCTGTGAAGGACAACACTGAGGTTAGGAAGCTCCTCATTGAGACATCTAGCAAGTCTATAATTGTGATTAAGGATATTAATTGTTCACTTGATTTAACCGGTCAACGAAGGAAGAAAAAGGAAGAGGAGAAGGAGAAGGATCAAAGGCAAAAACGACAAGGAATGCAATAAAGAGAGGTTAAGAGTAGCCAGGTAACTCTTTCTGGTCTTTTGAATTTCATTGATGGGTTATGGTCTGCTTGTGGAGGAGAAAGACTAGTAGTTTTCACCACAAACTATGTGGACAAATTGGACCCTGCATTGGTTAGAAAAGGGAGAATGGATAAGCACATTGAGTTGTCATATTGTGGCTAGGAGGCATTCAAGTTGTTGGCTAGGAATTATCTCAACATTGAATCACACATTCTGTTTGGCAGAATATGTGAATTGCTCAAGGAAAACCAAAATCACCCCAGCTGAGGTTGCAGAGCATTTGATGCCTAAGAATGCTTTTAAGGATGCAGACCTTTAATTGAAGAGTCTGATTCAAGCACTTGAATTGGTAAAGATGCAAGAAAGAGTCAGCATGATCCTCATTGGACTGAAAATGATTCAGAAGACAAAGCAACAGAAAAGTCAACAAACTACACATCAACTTGATGCAAAGTAGGGTCACTAAGATAGAAAGTGTTTGAAAGGAGTGAATCATAGTGGGGTGGAGTAGATAAGACAAGCACACTATATGCTCATGTTGTTTATAACCTTAGAAAATTGGTAAGCTAACAAGTATCCTAAGGTATTAGTGGAGTAAACAGAAGTATATTATAGTATAAAAATTCAAAAGCCAATTAGTGGATACCTTTTATTGAGGTATTGGTATTCTTCATAATGTGAGTTTACATTTTATTGTACACGAGAATCGTTGTCACATATATATGTATGTATGTTCTTTGAAATCTCAAATTTTCATTTCTGTATATGTTTTGCAACTGAGATGGAGAATGATTATCCTTTTAGCTTTGGATTTTGGTTTCGGTTTGTGCTGTAGCATATAAAGTGAATCAAACATTGCATTCTATTGACGTGAGATTTCTGATAAGGGGTCTCATACTTTTTTTTTGGAGAGCAAACAAATTGTGTTTGTATAAATTAACTGTGATAAATCAGTGTTCACTGGCGTTGACGGTGTTGTCCTCATGGGTGACACCTCCGCCGGAGCAGTCTCATTCCATTGTGTAGCGACATTGCTTCCTTTATCATTTGGGATTGGCCAATGAGACAAACATTTCATTGATGCTTTCAATTATTTTCTTTAGAAAAGTATTGCTATGCAATTAGAAATATTGTTTTCCTTGTTTTGTTAACTTTTTTATTTTCATGTATCCACAGTGACTTATTCGGCAATTCGATAATGTAATTAGAATTAAAAGTATTTTTTATTCATGTGTCTTTCGAAAGGTACACGTTGCTTCAGAGGTGAGAAAATGGTTTCTGGTTTTCAAAACTTTTGCATACTCCAGCAATTTTCCATCGATTCAAAAAGATGTCAACTAAGTAACTAACAAATTACAACCCCACAATTGGCAAGAGGCAAGCATTCATCAAAGCCACGTACACATGACTACTCAAAGAAGTAATATGTATTTATTATTTTAATCTTGACTATTTTGCATTAGTTTGTTTAAACTTATTTTTTAAATAAATATTTTTTTTTATTTTTTTATGTTTGTTTAAATTATTTTTTTAATATGAAAAAAATATTTTTTTTTTACTTTTTATTTAAGAAGTAAATCCTATATATTTGTTAAAAAAAATTATTATAAAGTTTAAACAAATTGATCCAAGATCTAATGAATTATATTTATAATTTTCATTTCCTATAAAAGTGTTCTCAATGAAAGAAGAGTTAAACATATCTAGCTTAACGGGTAAAATATAATGTATGAGTTATTATAAATTATTTGACAGTTTTCAATTCCTATCAGTAAAAAATGAAAAAAGAAAGAAATTAATCTTGATCATTAAATTATACATGAATTGAATGATAAAGATTGTTTTCAATTAATTTTAATCATCTATTACATGGTTAAATTTTATCCTCACGTTCTTATCTATCACAAATTATAACAATATGTTATATTTATTGTTTGTATCAAGTTTTAGTCATATATAATAGAAGAGTTATTGTTCGGATACTTACAAGATCAATGTGGATGGATGTTTTATGCCTCAGACATCGCAAGCTGCTTGTGGGGGTCTTGTTAGGGACTTCCAAGGCAGACCTTTAGCCACTTTCCATCTCAACCTTGAATACTGCCATTCGTTGTGGGCAAAAGTTTAGGCGTTAAAGACCGATATTACCATGGCTAGGAACCTTAATATGAAAAAGGTTCATTTTGAAATGGATTCTAGAGTGGTGGTGGGTTTCATTTAGAATGGGGGAAATCAGTGCAAGTAACTCCAACCTATACTTGATGAGATAGTCTTCATGATTGAGAAACTTCTATCTCATATTTTTAGGGAGACTGCTAACATCCTAGCTATTGTGGGTCACTCAGGATTGTATCATTTATATATGTGTTGGAGTCTATTCCTCTTACATAGTCTATTTGAATACAAAGCGAAAAGTGTTTTTAAGAGTTTTTTTAATGAAAAAGGTTTTATATTTCTCATAAAAAAAAACTCTTAAAAACATTTATAATCTATATTCAAACATATTTTTGCCCCATACGGTGATGTTTCCTTTCTTCGCACCATAGTGCGGTAGTTTTTCTGTTATCTTTTCACGTTATAACAAAAAAACTTTTAAAGTATATAAAATTTATGTAAATAATTTGTAGATATAAATTATATGATAAAAAAATTCAATCTAATGGAATATTTTGAGGGATAACTTTCTAATAAAAAATATTAAACACTTAAAATATTTTTTTTATAAAACAATAGTGATAATAAAGTTTTAACCTAAAATCTTATATAAATTTCCTAAAACCTTACTAAGTGGATCTAGTGGTTTTAATAATGTAAGAATTAGTGTCACTTATAAAATGTATTTTTCATTTTTCAGAATAATTATTCCAAATTATATATGTGTATATATATATATATATATATATTCCAGAATAATTTTTTCGCATGAATGTTTTCTATTATTCCACTTTCGCTTTCTCCGATCATAATCTCCAAAAATTCATCTTCTAGGGTTTAATGGCCAAGCAATCCCCGTCGCCGGCGCCGCCGGCAACAACGATAACTGACCTAAACGATGATTGCATAGCTCACTGTGCTGGCCACTTGAGTCTCAGCGACGTTTGCAATTTGGAGATGGCTTCCTCCGCTCTCAAACGCCTCGCCTATTCCGATTCCGTTTGGCAACACTTCTTTATGTCTCTCTCTCTTTCGAATCTCTGTCATTCAATTCATTCAATTCTCTTTTTGTTACTGAATTGAATTGAAACAAAACGTGGCAGGGAGCACTGGCATCTAGAGTTTGTTGGAGTTTTTGTTTAAACTCTATGGGTTATGAATAAGAGGTGGTTAACAATTCAAAATAATAACTACTCCTAACCGCTCTTGGGAAAGGTTAGAAAAATAACTACTCCCAACCGCTTTGATAACCAACGGTTATGATGATTCATTGCCAAGAATCGCGATGGTTTACCGACTCTTCACCAGGGTTGTTTGTTGTCTATAAATAGACACAGAGACAGTCATAAAATAAGAAGTAAGAAAACTGATAGAGTTTTGATAGTCAATCTTTTCTGATATTCTCGCTTAGACATTAGTACATTTTCATATCACATAACTCTTCACTCTTTGTGAGTGGTTCCTCAAGCATTAGCTTTGTTCGTTTGGGCTGTTGATTTGAAGTGCCATCAATCTTCAGACGTTGATCCGTTCTATCCTGGGAGACAATTGTTCATCAACCTTTGGCATCAATTGGAGGGAACAAATTGTCTTAAGAAGACAACATTGTTGGGCTCGGATCCTTTCATCTCTTTGCATCTGTGTCTGATTCATACTTATCATACAGGTTCTATTTAATTTGTTTTTTGTACAGTTGTAATAGATTATATTGTTCCTCTTAATTACTCAGATTCTGACCCTTGTGCAATTGGATATATTCCAATTCTGAATTAACTAACAGATCTAACAATCTTAAGACAATTTGTTTTGAATCTGGGTTCAGTATATTCTATCTTTTTGTATTCTATACTGTTGTCTACTCTCTGTACTTTGAACGATTAATCTGTGTGATTAATCAGTGTTTCTGTTTGTGTAACAGAAATGACTTCGACAAGTGCAAACTTGGTTAACAACAACAAGGCTCCCTCTGTTTCAACTCTTGCTAAAATGCCTGAAAAATTCAATGGGGTTGATTTCAAGCGTTGGCAACAGAAAATGTTCTATTTGACAACCCTATGTTTGGAACGTTTTCTCAAGGAAGATGCTCCGAAGTTGAAAGGAGGAGACGAACATGATAAAGAGAAGGTTGTTGCGGTTGATGCATGGAAACACTCTGATTTCCTATGCAGAAACTACATCCTCAATGGTCTAGACAATTCCTTGTATAATGTGTATAGCACTTTAAAAACCAGTAAGGAATTGTGGGATAGTCTAGACAAGAAATACAAAACAGAAGATGCTGGCTTGAAGAAATTCATT
>PYAF01004537.1:2011794-2051383 GCA_007407185.1 Glycine tomentella | reverse complement strand
TAATCTTGCCCTCATAAATTTTATTGTAGTAATTTAGTCATGTAAAATAAAGCATTATTTGGTTTATTGGTAGTGGTAATTACATTTGATAATAATTTGATGTGACTAACATATGTAATTTGATAATAATTTGATGTGACCAACATATATAATTTGAATTAAACAATTTGGTTAAAAACCTCAAAAAATTATAATTTTTCATCTCTTTTTTGGAATTTTCTCCCACATTGTAATGAGATTAAAGGAAAGATAAAGTTTGATTAATCTGTAATCAAATTTTACACCTGAACATTGTTTAATTCAATTTTAATCAAATTACACATGCAAAACTATTAGTTACATTAGATTATTATCTAAATGAGTTGCCACTAAGACTAACAAAAATATATGTTTTATTTTTATAGGGACTAAATTAATATGAAATATTTTATGAGGACAAAATTAATATTTTATAGGTA
Organism: Glycine tomentella; assembly: GCA_007407185.1. Classification (NCBI taxonomy): domain Eukaryota; kingdom Viridiplantae; phylum Streptophyta; class Magnoliopsida; order Fabales; family Fabaceae; genus Glycine; species Glycine tomentella. The sequence goes on along the minus strand of PYAF01004537.1, from coordinate 2,050,925 downwards.
TCCCAAACATATTTTATCCTTTATGATAATTTTCTTAAACAGAATAATTTTTATTTAATAATTCTGTTAGGCAGAACTTTGATTTTGTTTGAAAAATAGTAATTTTGCCCTCATAAATTTTATTGTAGTAACTTAGTCGTGTAAAAATAAAGCATTATTTGGTTTATTCGTAGTGGTAATTACATTTGATAATAATTTGATGTGACTAACATGTAATTTGATTGCAATTGAATTAAACAATTTGGTTGAAATCTCAAAAAGTTATAATTTTTCATATCTTTTTCGGAATTTTCTCCCACATTGTAATGAGATTAAAGGAAAGATAAAGTTTGATAAATCTGTAATCAAATTTTACACCTGAAAATTGTTTAATTCATTTTTAATCAAATTACACATGCAAAACTATTAGTCACATTAGATTATTATCTAAATGTGTTGGCACTAAGACTAACAAAAATATGTTTTATTTTTATAAGGACTATATTAATATGTAATATTTTATGAGGACAAAATTAAGATTTTATAGGTATCCAAAACATATTTTATCCTTTATGATAATTCTCTTAAACAGAATAATTTTTATTTGATAATTCTGTTAAGCAGAACTTATGATTTTATTTGAAAAATAGTAATTTTGCCCTCATAAATTTTATTGTAGTAATTTAGTCGTGTAAAAATAAAGCATTATTTGGTTTATTCGTAGTGGTAATTACATTTGATAATAATTTGATGTGACTAACATGTAATTTGATTGCAATTGAATTAAACAATTTGGTTAAAAATCTCAAAAAATTATAATTTTTCATCTCTTTTTCGGAATTTTCTCCCACATTGTAATGAGATTAAAGGAAAGATAAAGTTTGATTAATCTGTAATCAAATTTTACACCTGAAAATTGTTTAATTCATTTTTAATCAAATTACACATGCAAAAGTATTAGTCACATTAGATTATTATCTAAATGAGTTGCCACTAAGACTAACAAAAATATGTTTTATTTTTATTAGGTATTAATATGAAATTTTTTCTGAGGACACAATTAATATTTTGTAGGTATCCCAAACATATTTTATCCTTTATTAATTTATGTTAATTATCTTAAACAGAATAATTTTTATTTTATAATTCTGTTATGCAGAATTTATGTTTTTATTTCTTGAGAATGTTGGTAATTCAGCAGAAATTATAATTTATATTTATATCATTGTAAAAAAAAAAAGTTTTTAACTCCGCCTATGATCTCATAGCCGGTCCCAAGCCCGGACAAAGGAGGAGGGTTTTGATATTACTCATGGATCATTGTAATTTTGTTTGTTAATCAATTGAAAAATATCACTCATGGATCATTATAATTACATTTTATTTATATTCTATTGATAAGAGATTTCTATGGAGTCTCACCCTTTTGGAGAGCAAAGGAATTGTGTTTGTATATTTTTCAAGTAACTGTCATAAATCAATGCTCTCCGGTGTTGATGGTGCCGCCCGCATTATCTCCACCAGAGCAGTCTCATATTTCATTGCCTTGTGAGGTGGCGTTGCCACCTTTAGCATTTGGGACTGGCCATGAGACTAACATTCAAATCGTGCATCTTGTTAAATTTGTTTTTTTTAAATTGAATAGGGAATTTTTACTGTTTCTTTTTGTGTATCCACAGATCACAGTGATTCACTGATTCTATTTACAATTTTTACTTCAGTCATTTGTTGTAGTTATAATCAGAAAGCAGGGAGCGTTGCTTCATAGGTAACTATTGAGTTATCTTTTTGCTAATTTTACTGTATTGTTGAATGTGGTTCTAGTCTATTAGATGTTAATTTTTATCACATGAAAAATGCAGATATGAAATGTAATGGGAATATAATATCTTTGTTAGAACACTGTCAGTTACAAGAGTCCCACGACTATACTTGGGAGTTTGATAATAAACCATCTTGGATTGATTGGAGGTAATTTATGATCTTGTTTCTAATATTGTTGTAGGCCGAGTGAGCAATGATGTGATTATGTCTAGTTGATAACCGGCAAATAATCAGTTTCAGTAATGCTTGAAGTAACATTGGATTAATCCTTTGGTATTAATCATGTGATTAAGTCTCTGATGATTAATATCTTCTTTTTCCTTTTTGAAATTGTTGTGCTTAATCTCTTTTTTTCTATTTGTATATTTGATTTAATCTAAAAGCATGAGACAATTGATTTTACATTGGTCCGTGTTTCGGAATCATAATGACTGAGAAAATTGCTAATTTCTGATCTCCCATGGCAGTTAATTTGTCTTTTTCGAATTTCTAGAGCTTTTAGTATAGAAATTTGTGTGGCAATGGCTCTGGTTTTTCTGCCTTTTATTGAGGTATTGGTATTCTTCATAATGTGAGTTTACATTTTATTGTACACGAGAATTGTTGCCACATATATATGTATATTCTTTGAAATCTCAAATTTTCATTTCTGTTGATGTTTTGCAACTGAGATGGAGAATGATTATCCTTTTAGCTTTTGATTTTGGTTTCGGTTTGTGCAGTTCTGCATATAAAGATGATCAAACATTGCATTATATTGACTTGAGATTTCTGAGAAGGGGTCTCAGTTTTTTTTTTGGAGAGCATACAAATTGTGTTTGTATAAAGTAACTGTCATAAATCAGTGCTCACTGGCGTTGCTGTCCTCATGGCGAATTTGTTAGGCTGTGATTTGTATGATCTTGAGTTGACTGCTGTGAAGGACAACACTGAGGTTAGGAAGCTCCTCATTGAGACATCTAGCAAGTCTATAATTGTGATTGAGGATATTAATTGTTCACTTGATTTAACCGGAAGGAAGAAAAAGGAAGAGGAGAAGGATCAAAGGCAAAAACGACAAGGAATGCAATAAAGAGAGGTTAAGAGTAGCCAGGTAACTCTTTCTGGTCTTTTGAATTTCATTGATGGGTTATGGTCTGCTTGTGGAGGAGAAAGACTAGTAATTTTCACCACAAACTATGTGGAGAAATTGGACCCGGCATTGGTTAGGAAAGGGAGAATGGATAAGCACATTGAGTTGTCATATTGTGGCTTGGAGGCATTCAAGTTGTTGGCCAGGAATTATCTCAACATTGAATCACACATTCTGTTTGGCAGAATATGTGAATTGCTCAAGGAAAACCAAAATCACCCCAGCTGAGGTTGCAGAGCATTTGATGCCTAAGAATGCTTTTAAGGATGCAGACCTTTACTTGAAGAGTCTGATTCAAGCACTTGAATTGGTAAAGAAGATGCAAGAAAGAGCCAGCATGATCCTCATTGGACTGAAAATGATTCAGAAGACAAAGCAACAGAAAAGTCAACAAATTGTGTTGGACTTGGATTTTGGTTTCGGTTTGTGCTGTAGCATATAAAGTGAATCAAACATTGCATTCTATTGACGTGAGATTTCTGATAAGGGGTCTCATACTTTTTCTTTGGAGAGCAAACAAATTGTGTTTGTATAAAGTAACTGTCATAAATCAGTGTTCACTGGCGTTGACGGTGCTGTCCTCATGGGTGACACCTCTGCCGGAGCAGTCTCGTATTCCATTGTGTAGCGACATTGCTTCCTTTATCATTTGGGATTGGCCAATGAGACAAACATTTCATTGATGCTTTCAATTATTTTCTTTAGAAAAGTATTGCTATGCAATTAGAAATATTGTTTTCCTTGTTTTGTTAACTTTTTTATTTTCATGTATCCACTGTGACTGTTATTCTGCAATTCGATAATGTAATTAGAATTAAAAGTAATTTTTATTCATGTGTCTTTCGAAAGGTACACGTTGCTTCAGAGGTGAGAAAATGGTTTCTGGTTTTCAAAACTTTTGTATACTCCAGCAATTTTCCATCGATAGAAAAAAGATGTCAACTAAGTAACAAACAAATTACAACCCCATCAATTGGCAAGAGGCAAGCATTCATCAAAGCCACGTACACATGACTACTCAAAGAAGTAATATGTATTTATTATTTTAATCTTGACTATTTTGCATTAGTTTGTTTATACTTATTTTTTAAATAAATATTTTTTTATGTGTTTGTTTAAATTATTTTTTTAATATGAAAAAAATATTTGTTTTACTTTTTATTTAAGAAGTAAATCCTATATATTTGTTAAAAAACATTATTATAAAGTTTAAACAAATTGATCCAAGATCTAATGAATTATATTTATAATTTTCATTTCCTATAAAAGTGTTCTCAATGAAAGTAGAGTTCAACATATCTAGCTTAACGGGTAAAATATAATGTATGAGTTATTATAAATTATTTGACAGTTTTCAATTCCTATCAGTAAAAAATGAAAAAAGAAAGAACTTAATCTTTCATTAAATTATACATGAATTGAATGATAAAGATTGTTTTCAATTAATTTTAATCATCTATTACATGGTTAAAATTTTATCCTCACGTTCTTATCTATCACAAATTATAACAATGTTATATTTATTGTTTGTATCAAGTTTGTCATATATACTTCATGATTGAGAAACTTCTATCTCTCATTTTTAGGGAGACTGCGAACTTCCATGCTACTGTGGGTCACTCTTGTATCATTTATATGTGTTGGAGTTTATTCTTGGCTCAGAATCTATTTAGATATGTATTTAGATATAAAGTTAGAAGTGTTTTTTAGAATATTTTTAATAAAAAAAGTTTTACATTTTTTATAAAAAATTCTTAAAATTACTTATAACTTATATTAAAAAATACTCTTAACGTGTTATTTCTGCCCGACATAATGATGCTTCCTTTATGCCCACCATATCGCGGTAGTTTTTCTGTTATCTTTCCACATTATAACAAAAAAAACTATTAAAGTATATACAATGTTAATTTTGATCTATGTAAATATAATATTATATTGATGTAAATAATTTATAGATATAAATTATATAATTAAAAATTCAATCTAATGGAATATTTTAAGGGATAACTTTCTAATAAAATATATTAAACACTTGAAGTATTTTTTTATAAAACAATAGTGATAATAAAGTTTTAACCTAAAATCTTATATAAATTACCTAAAACTTTACTAAGTGGATCTAGTGGTTTTAATAATGTAAGAATTAGTGTCACCTATAAAATATATTTTTCATTTTTCAGAATAATTATTCCAAATTATATATATATATATATATATATATTCCAGAATAATTTTTTTGCGTGAATGTTTTCTATTACTCCGCTTTCTCCGATCATAATCTCCAAAAATCCATCTTGTAGGGTTTAATGGCCGAGCAATCCCGGTCGCCGGCGCCGCCGGCAACGACGATAACTGACCTGAACGATGACTGCATAGGTCACTGCGCCGGCCACCTGAGTCTCGGCGACGTTTGCAATTTGGCGATGGCTTCCTCCGCTCTCAAACGCCTCGCCTATTCCGATTCCGTTTGGCAACGCTTCTTCAGGTCTCTCTCTCTTTCTATTCTCTGTTATTCAATTCATTCAATTCTCTTTCTGTTACTGAATTGAATTGAAACAAAACGTGGCAGGGAGCACTGGCATCTAGAGTTACCTTGCCATTCGAGCGGAAACGGAGCAGCAGTGAGGGGAGTGTATATGGCCAGACACGCGGCGTTGCGACAGTTCAAGTTTCTCGACCCCTTCGTTCTCGACTTTGACGCACGCGCCAAGCCTTTCGACCAGTTGCTCCTCCACAAAAATCACCTTTTCTACTCACAGGTTTCTATTATCTGTTGTTATCTATAAATATAACTATATACTCCCAGGATCCCTAATTATATCACCCTTTTAACTAATTTCCGTCCTTTCGAATAATAGTTTAGTTAATCACATAAAATCTTTCAAACTAATTTGGAGAAAGAATAATTAAATAAGGGTATATCGGAAAAAAAGTAATTTATGTATCTAGAAATTAGAAAATGTTTTATAATAAGGGACAAACAAGTTTCTGAAAGAGTCTTATAATTAGAGACAAATGGAATATAAAGGAAATATGTTATTTTGGTGTATACATTTTTATACTCATCTTATCCATATAACTACATGTATAAGTTACTATTTTATTCCTATAACTACCTTCACAAACCATCCACTAACTTTTATTATCTTTCTTTTTATTTAAAAAACATGGAAAAACAATTAGGCACGAAGTGCCTGTTTTCCCCTAGTTATTATAAATTGATTTCTGAATGAATGAGACTTGTGTAGTTGTAGTTCAGGAATTGAGCAATTTGCTGATGTTTGCTTCTTCACAATTTTGCAATATGCTGATTTGGTGTTGTGCGGTGATCAGGGTTCACGTGTGGGAATCATAGATTTGGATGGCTGTTTAAAGAGAACATCAACAGATTTTTTCCACTCGTTATGTTATCATAAAGCAAGAATCACTTCTTTGAGGTAAATTAGGTATCCCGTTGTTGCTTTTTTTTTTTTTTTTTTTTTTTTTTTTTTTTTTTTTTTTTTTTTTTTTTTTTTTTTTTTTTTTTTTTTTTTTTTTTTTTTTTTTTTTTTTTTTTTTTTTTTTTTTTTTTTTTTTTTTTTTTTTTTTTTTTTTTTTTTTTTTTTTTTTACTTTTTACTATTTTATTCAGGATTGTTACAAGTTCAATTTTTCATTTTTATTATGGCAGGTGTCTATTTTCTTGTAATTTACCTTCACACTTTCATTCTTTTAAATTCGATGCCATAGACACTGTCATATGCATGCTAGTGGTTCAATTGTTTTTCTTTTCTTTTTAACTTTTAGTGAATTAGGCGTATTTTTGGAGCATAGATTAAGAGACTAGGTTTTTGGAGAATCAATTTGGTTTTGTGTTAGGAAGGTATACAACAAAAGTTGTTTATCTTTTATGAGGGTTGATGGAATGGTATCGAAGCAAAGAAAAAGACTTACATATGGTTTTTTAAAAAAAAGGCATATGATTGAGTATTTGAGTTAAAAGAGAAATATCGTGGAAGGAAAGAAAGGTGTTTGCATGACTTATATTCGAGTATATTAGAAATGTTTGTATGATAGTGTGTCTTGGTGACTTGTTGGTCATGGGTTCGAATCCGGAAATAGCTTCTTTGCGTATGTAAGGGTAAGACTGCATACAATATCCCTTCCCCCTTACTGCACATAGTGTGGAGCTTTTGGACAATGAGGTACATAGTTTTTAGTTTTTTGAATATTACAAAATGATGGAGAAATCAATGAAGATGACATGCATAGGATACAAGTTGGATGGTTATAATGGAGAAACACGTCAAGGGTTATTTGTGATAATAAAGTATCTACCAAGTTCAAAGAAAAGTTTTATCATATGTATAGTGGTATGTCCAGTTATGCTTTATAATAGTGAATTTGGACTTAAGGGAAAACAAAATAAAAAAGATGAGAGTAACAAAAATGAGAATGTTAAAATGAATGTGTGTCTACACAAGAAAGGATAAGATATGAAATGATTATATACAAGGAGATATTTGTGTGATATAAATTGAGGATGACAGAAAATTGGTTAAGGTGATTTGGACATGTGCAAAGAATGGCACTAAAAGAACTGGTGATGAGAGTGAATTACATGGTTTTTAACCTTGTAGAAGGGGGAGAGAGAAACCAAGAAGGACATCAGAGAAAATTGTTAAGAGGGATCTCAGTGAATAGCATGTCTTGCAATTTGGTCTTCAACTGATCTCAATGGTGTTGTGAGATTCATGTAGCCAACCTCACCTAGTGGGATTCACCATTTGTTGTTGGTGGTGAATTAGCTGTATTTGTTTCATAGAATCATCTGATTTGTTTGTTGGCTAGCAAAAACATTCCTAGAACTATTATCTGTTATTTTTAATTTCCAAGTTGAATATCTTTTCCACCTAGAAACTAAAACTACATGGAATTCAGGGTGAATTGGCTTAATCTGAACTAAAATAATCACCTGCAGGTTGTTTCCCCTTAATGAAATGAGTTCAGTATTTCGAGGTGATACGCAAGGGGAGCAAAATGTTATAGTTACCTCCACCTGTGATCACTCCATTAGTCTTTGGTGGAAGGTATCGTGTAGTTAAGCAACATTGTATGAGTCTCCCATGTCCATGTACACATTCTTAATCCTGTTATTGCACATGTCTAGGGCGTTCTTAGTAGGAAGGGTGGAAAGGAGAAAGGAGAGTGAAAACTGAAAGCGATGGAAATATTATAATTTTCCCTTTTTAATTCTAGATAGAGAAGTTGGATGGTGATATGTGTGGGAAGTATGGTTATCCCTCTTTATTTCGGGATCAAAAGTGAAATAAATAAATAAATACTTGTAGTTGTTTATGTTATTTTTCAATTTTCTATTTCTTGTGTTGTATTTCTAGTATGTTCAGTACCCTTCCAAAAAAACAAAGTACAGCAATTTGTTTACTTGTGCTAGCTCCTTGGAAATAGTATTTTCTTTTGACAAATTTCTCTTGGATGCACTTTAGCAAGATGGGCCGTGACACTATCAAGGCAAGTTATTCTTTATGTTTAGGCTGACTGTGTTTTCATCTTTGCCTCTATGTAGGGTTCAAGCCTGCGGTGCTTTAGATGTCACAATGGTCCTGTGTTGTCCCTATCAAATAAATTATTGGGAGAGGATGGCAGCAAAGTATTGGCAAGTGGGGGAGAAGATGGTACTGTTCGACTATGGTCCCTTGGCTCAAGTGGCAAACAAGGACAGCGTGCTTTGAAGGCTACACTCTATGGGCATGAAAAACCTGTAAATTTGATGTCAGTTGCTGGGTATGAGTTAATCTATTTTAGTATTTACTGTTGGTATACTTTCCTTTCCTAGTGTTATGTAGGATAATGAAATATGGTGTAGCATGTGGGCAACTTAATCACAATATTCTTTTCTCACTTGACGCTGATCTTGGCTGATACAGTTTTGAGTGGGTAGTTATGCACTTTTGCTATGTCTGTTCCTTTTAAACTTGTGATAGAAATTTTATTTTAATAATTGTATTGAAGGGACGGTATTGTATAAAAATTCATTTGCATTTACTTTTTGTTTATTTATGTCTTGCCTTGTGGATCCACTATAATTGTATTGAATGGGATGCTATTGTATAAAAATTCATTTGCATGATCATGATTGGTTTAAATTGAATACTAAGGATTCTTATTATTTTCACTTGTATATTCTGCATGATTAGCTGGCAGTGCAACTGATTGAACTTTCCTGTTTGTTAAAACCAGCTTTAGAATTTAACAGTGACACATTTGTCAACGACCAACATAAAATTTTGTCGATCTTCATAACATGGACATACATTCTGTGTCCCACTTTGTGAAAAAGGGCTTTGTTGTTGTAAATAACACAATTTAACTGATTCAAGTGTCCTAGGATCTTAAATTATTAAGAGTTTAACAAATAACTCTAGGATTTGACAAGCATGCTCTTGTGTTGAATTTTTAGGTGGGATTTTTTTATTATTTATATCATTTCATTTTTACTGATTTGGGCTGATCATGTTGTTTTCATAGTGACATGTTTGACTGGGACTTTATGTGTTTAATACTTCAATTAAGTTGGTGAACTAGTGATAAATTCATATTTTAATTAATTATTGCATTAATGGGTTGAATACAATGATTTGTAACTAATTGTATATTAGTATCATTCATCAGCGCAGGAGAGAATAGAAAATAATTTGGTAACACCAAACATGTTTATAGTGCTATGCTTTTTTTTTAATCGATAAGTGTTAGTATTGTTAGTTTTTGTTAGCGGGGGGATTTGAACTTGCGACCTCTCTCCCTTTCCCTTCTCCCTTCACCTCTAGACCAACCTTTTATCTCCAATCATACTGCTATGCTGAAAATGGACAAAGAAATTCATGAGTTATTTTGCATGTTTAGTTCAGTTGAAGTGTTGAAATCGCATATATGTGCTCTCACCATTACTTCTCCCATTTCCTTTATATGAAGTAAAGGTGTCTGTACTCTGTAGTAGTCATCTCCTTCAACATTAGTGATGGATCTTTCATGTCCTCATTTTTTCAGGCACAAAACTTCGCTTTTGGTATCCATCTCAGGAGATTCTAAGGTCACCCTTGTATTCCTGTCTTTTATGTTAATTTACTTGTGTTTGTATTTGATTTTTTATTCTTTCTTTGTTAATTACCTTGTTTTCCTAAAGGATGAACGTAACATTCTTATTGTTTTATAAACATGTCAAGAATATGTGGTAATTGTCAACATGTTTGTGATTACTGATGCAATGGTGTATAACTTGAAATAGTTTTCCTAATGAAAGCTAACCAAGATCTTGAGTGTTTTCTTCCTTAGGTGCTAAGTAGTATTAATAGGATCCAGGAAAAGGCTGTTAGTTAATATTCTGTATTAGTTAGTATACTAGTTGTATAGTTAGTTAGTTAGTTAGTTATACTAACTGTGGGGAGGGGTCAGATATTATAAATAGGAGGTGCGTGGCTGAGGAAATGGGAGCTTGTAAGCAGAAAGTATTAGGAGGCTGTGACACCTTGAATAGTCACAACTGTAACACCAGGAGCTAGTCTCCAATTCAGCAATAAAGATTCATTATTTTCCTTCTTTCTTCTCTTAATCTGGTCCAGTTCCTATCAATTAGTATAACTAATTAACTAACTGTACAACTAGTATACTAATACAGAATATTAACTAACAAATTATTGACTAACAGCCTTTTTTTCCTGGATCCTATCAATTCCCTTCCCTTCAAGATGGACCTTGTCCCCAAGGTCCAGGTGAGGCAAAACAGCCTGTATTTTTCAGCCAGGATCTCCTTCATCTTCTTCTTGAATCCCTTTGCTAATTCTTGGCAGATTTCCCAGCACCCTATTTTTTTCCTCCACTTGTCCTGCCTTCATCAAAGTATCCAGCAATGTTTTTGGCTCATGCAACCTCACTTTTGTTCCAATTTCCTCATTTAGCCCCTTCAAGAACACTTCTTTTAGAAAGATCTCATCCAACCCCTTTCCTGCCCCTACATGCTTCTCAAACTGACCAATGTAGCTCTGCACATTATCATCTTGTTTTAATGCTAACAAAGATTGGAAAGGGCTTGCCACACTCGTACCTTGAAACCTCTGAACCAAGGCCAGCTTGAATCCCTCCCAAGATTGGGAAGAACTCCAAGATTCCGATCACTGGAACCATGCTAATGCCTCCCCATCCATGACTACCAGAATCGCGTTCAATTTCTCCTCCTCCCTCACTGCCTAGAGTCGGAAATACCTCTCAATTCGCGACACCCAGCCCACTGGATCCTCCCCTGCGAACACAGGCATCTCAATCTGCCTCCACTGTCGCGCAACCTCCTCGCCTCCTTCCTTGCTTCTTTCCTTCGCCCCCTTCGTCGGAATTGTCTCCTCCATCGCTGGCTTCTCCCAGTTCGCTGCCAGCTTATGGAGCAGGGACTCTATCGAACTCAAACGTGATTCAATCCCCTCCCTGTGATTCTCCAGTGCTTCGTGATTCCTCTCCGTAGCCTCACGGGTCTCCTCCATTGCGCGTTCCAGAACCTCCATGCGTGCCTCCAGCCTCGCCTCCATCTTGCTGTTGGTTTTCAAATCCATTCACCTCACAAAGCCCCAGGATTGGAACTGTTACCAGTGATAGGAACTGGACCAGATTAAGAGAAGAAAGAAGGAAAAGAGTGAATCTTTATTGCTGAATTGGAGACTAGCTCCTGCTGTTACAGTTGTGACTATTCGAGGTGTCACAACCTCCTAATACTTTCTGCTTACAAGCTCCCCTTTCCTCAGCCACCCACCTCCTATTTATAATATCTGACCCCTCTCCACAGTTAGTATAACTAACTAACTAACTGTGCAGCTACTATATTAACAGCCTTTTCCTGGATCCTATCAAGTACCTACATTTTTTTTGGTATTTGCTAAGTAGTACCTACTATATAAACTAGTTGATCAGTTTTTGGTTCAGTGGTAGAGTTAAATTTTGATCGATGAATCGAAATTAAAATCCTAATATTTTTCTTGAAACTGGGCTATTCTTTTACAATATTGGAGCTTTTAAATCATAATAGGTAAGGGTTTGGGATACTAGCGCTGCTACATCATCTGCTGTTTGTACCTCCTGTTGTGTTGGGATGGCTTCTGTTCCTGGCACACCTGTAAACATGAAATGCCATGAATCACTATTGTATGTGGCTGCTGGTTCCTCTGTCACTGCATTTGATTTAAGGACAATGCAGAAAGTTATCACCGCAGCTGTACATCAACCAAAGCTGTGTTCATTTGATGCTGCCCCTTCAAAATATTTAATATGCACAGGCGGTGATGGCAGGTATGAACGGTATGATCATGAATGATTATGAGAGAAGAGACTTCACTATTGTTTTCAATCATCTAAATTAGCAAATCACTCTTGTCACACAGTTGTTTTTACTGTGTAAAGATCATGGTCACATATCATGTTATCTTTAGTTGGTATGGCACTGACCACAACTCCAATGCTGCAGGACAATGCTCTGGGATGTTAGGAGAAATCAAGAATCACTAAAACCTGAACCGATAGCCGAGTTGGATGGACATTGTGGCCAAGTAACTTTGCTGCACATGGATCCATACAAAATAGTTACTGGGGGCCCTGACAATGCTTATGTGAATGTATGGGAAGTTGACACTGGTGTACAAACAAATTCCTTGCTTTGCTCTTTAACTAATGGTGCTGGATCTGGTTGTAATGCGATGGCTGTAGATGGGTGTAGAATTACTACAGCTAGCTATTTTGAAGATTCGGGTGTTTTGTGCTTTAGGGACTACAACCATGCCACAAATCCTGTTACGAAACTAGAAAACGAACCGTCATCAAAATTTTGGATTTCTATGTCCGATGATGACTGATAATCTAGGTAGCTCCCAAAATTGAATTGATCAATATTTTTGTTTTTTCAGTTGGTTAGAATGTTACTTTTGTACTTCTCAAGTGAAATCTCCGTGTCTAAGATCAAAGGATGATCTCCAAATGCTAAGGATGTCAGTTCTATTTATGATCACAAATCCTTCAATATAATCAAATGTGTTTTTAAGTCAAATAAAGTCCTATTGATACCATTTCACCTGTCAAAAAGCTATGGATCATGGCATAAAATATTTTGTTTTTTGTTTCCCAATATTAGAGGTGAGTACACTCACTATCTTGGGTGCTGGTTCAAGAGAAATTCTAGCACTTGATGGAAAATCAAATTGGTCAAACTTGCCAGTAACCATAAAAAAGGTTCAGCGTTTCAGTTTGCTGACTAGGTAATCACCCCTTCTTCTAAAAGGAAGTATTAATTTCTTAAACTAGATTAACATGATAAAAAATCAAGTGACTGCCACACAAAATAATTAATTAGTTTATAGAATACAACATTCATACTCCAAAGAAGGGGCTATTATTTTCATTCAACATGATAATCTAACAACTTTTGCTTTTTTTGGATAAATAGTTACTTATTTTTTGCAATATTTTTTTAGAGATTTTTTTTAATAAAAAAGCAAGTGATTTCTTTTTGCCTATAATTCAAACTATCCCATACTAGAACGAAAGCAAATCCTCAACTACTATACTAATAAAATCCTATTAGGTTGGATTTTTTTTTTTTTTTTAAAAAAAGTGTACTTGAGCAGCTATATGTGATCACTGCTAACCAGAAGATATTATAAAAATGTGGTTTATGTCCGAATGGTTGTGTCTTATTTTAGAAGATATTATAAAATTTAAGAAATATGTTGAGGGACCATTAAACTAAAATTAAAAGGTTCAAAGCTTGAATATAAAATTTTAAGTTTGATTTATTGAGATAAAATATGAATCGTTTCACTATTCTAAGTAACTAATTGCATGAATTTATGAAATCCTGATAATAAGAAATCTAAATCCAAAAAAGAGGTGGCAATATCATGGATTTGGATTACATACAATAATGTACATGTATATTTTTTTTTTTATTAAAATAACATTTTTAACAGGTTTTTTATTTTAATTTTGATTTATTGAGATAAAATATGAGTTATTTGATTTTTTTTCAACGATTTCAACATAAATAAATGCGTATTCTTAATCATTGACGAGGAATTAAAACTATATATCACTTTTAATAAATATAAAAATCAAGAACACGTTAAAATTTTGATAGGAACATACTAATTGAAATTTTACTTATTTTTTTTATTTATAAAAAAAACACTGTTTTATTTTCTTTAAACCAAAAACTAATATACTAAGAAAATCAATTAATTAGTTTAATACTAGTAATTAAATACGAATTGTCTCCCTCCTCTCTTTAATTACTCTCATGATCTAACTTCACTTGCTCCAATTCTTCCCATCCCAAATGGAGCCGTGACATTCAACTCAGTTGAACCCAGCTCCACCCTAGCATGTCGTCCTCCTCCGCCACCACCATCCCGGTGTTGGCTTTCCTCTTTCTCATCACCGCCATCACCGCCGCACCGATCATCGGTCTAGACTCTTTCCTTAGCCACCAATCCGGAATTGACCCTCACGCCTCGAACGACTCCTTCCTCTCCCTCCCTTCCTCCATCAAAAAACCCCTCTCCCACTCTCTCGACTTCTCCTCCAATTCCCTCCTCTCCCTCTCTCTCCCAATCTCCCTCTCCCTCCACCTCCTCGGCGACTTCCCCTCCGACACCCCCTCCCTCCTCTCCGCCTTCCTCTCCGCCGCCACCACCACCACCACCCACTTCCACGTCATCACCCCCTTCGACTCCCACCCTCTCTCCCACACCCTCTCTCTCTCCCATACTCTCCATCTTCACGTCACCCCCTCCCAAACCCTAACCTCTCTAACCAATTCTCTCTCCCAAACCCTGTCCTCACACCTCCACTCCACACCCTCCTCCCTCCGCTCCCCTCTCCTCACCATCCCTCACTCCTCAATTGACCAAATCATCCAAAACCACTTCATCACACAAAACCCAAACCCTAACCCTAACCAAGTCCATCTCTACCTCCTCAACCTCCCTCCGGATTCCTCTTCCAATTCCAAACCCTATGCTTACTCATACTCCCCCGGCGATTCTTCCGCTTCTGTGACGAAATGCTCCGGCACGTTCTTCACCTCCTCCCACCGCTACTTCTGGATCGACCTCCGCGCCGGCCCCGTCGACTACGGCCCCGCGATCTCCGGCGACGGAGTCATCCCCCGCGGCGAGTTCCACCCTCTCTCCGCGCTCCACGGCCGTCCGAAGTCCAACAAGGCCTTCGCCGCCGACCTCGCCTCCCTCGTCTGGAGCGCCTACCACGTCTTCCTCGCCCCCTCCCTCCGGATCCCCGTGCCCTTCGAGAATTCGCTCGTGATTCAGTTCATTCATATCCATAGCGGGAATGATAACAAGGATTTGGCCGGTTTAGATTGGAAATCGATCGAGAAGAGCTTCAGGTTCGAGAATAAGAGCAGTGGATTGCTTTTAGGTGATCAGAGTTTGAGCTTTAGGCAGCATGAGATTAGGTATTCGGAGTGTTCGATTTGCTCGTTCGCAATCTCGCGGTCGATTAATTCGTATACCTCTAGGTTTCTGTTTGATAATTACACCTTGATTGTGAGTGAGTATTTGGATTCGAAGCGATTGCACCAGATTCTATCTGATTCTGGCGATGAGTTGAGGAAGCTGGCTGGTGTGCTGGAGGAGGACATTGGCAGGGTTATTCCTGTGTATGTTTTTGACTTGGATTACACTTCGCTGTTGTTGCTTGATCGGTATCATCAGTCAGTAGCGTTTAAGGACATGGTGATTGCGGTTAGGACGAGGAACACGCAGACCGTGAGTGATTATAGTTGTAATGCTAGGCATGTGTTCATGCAGACGAGGGAGCTTGAGAGGCCGATTGTTGGGTCGATTCTGCAGAGTATGTGGGGGGTGTCGCCGACTCATTTGAATTGGAGCCCCCAGCACAATGAGACTTTGGTGGATTATACGTGGAGTATGGGGCAGACGCCTTTTGGGCCGTTTTCTGAGATGTTGAGTTTGTCCTTTGTGCAGAAGGATGCTGCCAGGAGGAATGTTCTGTTAACGTCGTTGAATTACAGCATAACGAGTGCTATAGATGTTCTTCAGAGTGTTGAGACGCACGGCGGGGCTAAGAATCTGCTCAAGCAGAAGCAGCATGTGGAGTTTGTACAGAGATGGAACCTTTTTAGGTACAAGCTGAACAAAGCTATGTCTGCGTTGTCTCACTTGGACTTTGAGATGGCTCTGTTTTACTTGAGGTCTTCTGATCATGATCTGTATGCCATTCACTCCATTGTTTATCATGCCTCGCAGGAAATAGAGGCGTCCCTTGTGTGCTTTAGGGACCCTCCGTTTCCCTGGGGTTCGGTCTTGCTTTCTGCATCGGCTTTCCTTGCTGTCTCTTATATTTATGCAAGACGGGACAAACTTTTCAGAAACAAAAGGAAACAATTTTGATGCTTTCACTAGAGGACAGAACAGAAGTTTGTATGATTTTAAGAAAACACAAAACAAAACATGTATCGTTGTACAAGAGAGGTATGCTGATGGTGCCATGGTGAATTAAGTATTTAGATTGCTTGAACTATTTACTTGAGTTCAACTGTCTCCTACATTTTCCTACTTTTTTCATGCTCTGTGATCAGTTTTGTTTTCTTGAGTTTATCTTTCCTTTTCGGTATTATGACACTAGTTGATCATTATTATACAGCATATCACTGATATCAGTATTAGCTATTAGCAGAACACAAGTAGATTAGACCTCCTAGATTCGAATCTGTTGTATATAAGATAAATATAGTAGCAAAAAAAGACATACAAAGAGATCTAAAACAAAGCCAAAGAGAGTCAGCCTTCTGGTTAGCAACCAGGTACAAAGCCCTGTAATGATTTCATTAATGAGTTCATGCTAGAGTAGTATTATTAAGAAAATCTGAACTATGCCCTGTAACAGCCACTAGCTGCCCTTTATATCTGGAATAAGTGCATCAATTTGAAATCTCTTGTTCCTTATTGAGTTCATGCTAGAGTAGTGTTAGCAATCATCTGGCTACAGTAGTACCTTAAACAGTATTCACGCTGCAGTTGCTCAAAGTGTTCATTGATTTTGCATATACTAGAGATATTTATATTGTTATTGATGCTTTATTGAGAAAAAGATTGGCTAGCAGTTGGTTGGAAAGCACCTTATATCAAGGGTCTAATGAACCTGAATTTCAGATCCAAAATTTGGTGCTCAATTTCTAGTTCTAAACATTGAATTAAACAATTGAATTGTGTTCTGCAAATGCAGAATGCATGAGTGTTTCATTTCAATTGGTCAGTATTTTGATGAACGAAACTGCTTTTCTTTTTAAGTAACACATCGTGCATAGGACTTATTAGTTCTGACTAGTGAAAGTGAGAAATGTATCTAATTATTCAGTGAAGTGTCATGCTACATGTAACTAAATAACAGATTTACTGAAAAATCTATTTTTTAGCTTGAAAAATTAGGACATTCAATGAAAAAAAAAAGAGCAAAGTTTTATATTGTACATGATAAAAAAAATTACCTAAAGGAATATTAAGCCTCTTCTAAATGCAAAATGGTGTTGAAGAAAAGGAGCTATGGAAGAGGTTATTCCCACAATTTTCAATTATGCAAATGGTTTGTCTACTATGATATGACACATCTCACATGCACAACTACTCGAATTAAACGAAGATTTGCAATGTATGAAATGCATTTTTGTCAATTTGTCTGGGTTTTGCAAATTCAATAGGACAAAAAGGTTATCTCTTGTGGCTAATGCTTAATAGCTTACACCAATCATCCTTTTGCCATGACTTATACTATTAACTTAAAATAAAATATAAAAATTGCCATGATCTAAAGAAATTGAACTATTTGGCACGCTCCAAGATTGATCAAGCTGCTGCAAGTTTTTCTTTTTATATTGGTGTGAAGTATTGACTAATTGATGACTAATTTTTGTTAGAAAATCTGATTGGTTATTTTTAATGGGTCTTTCTTTTTAATTATGCTTTTCCATTTAAGAGTTAGACCTAAGATTTTGTTCAATGGATTCGAGTTTAGTATTATTTGGACCAATCATGTTTTAGTATTAAGTTGCAAGCTTTGTTGCAATCAAAATATCATTTTTATTTTTTAAATTTTGGAATGACCTTCTAATGAAAGGAAATGTGCACAAAAAGTTAAGACCTTATTCATTGTTAACGAAAATTGTTTTGTTAAAAGTTAAAAAGTTACAAGTGTTTACCTTATGAGGACATTTATGATTTCTTAAAAATTTATATCGACCAAATGTTTCTGTTTTTTGGATTTTAAAACAAGTATTTTCGGAATAATTTAGATGAAAAATTGATTGTTGAGTTTTGTATAATTTATTTTAAAAAGCATTTAAAATAAAAAGGGAGAAGAGAATTAAACAAACGTGCTAAATCAATGACTAGTACTACCCATGATTTTCTGACAATCTTTTCTTTCTTCTTTATTCCCTTTTTATTTAATTCTTAACCAATAAAAAAGAACTAATATGTTTTGTACTTGACTAGTTAAGATAAGGTTTCGTTGGAAATCATTCTAGCTTAAGTTTACCCGCAATTTTAATTTCTATGTATTTGGAATTTGTAAGATGATGAAAGAACAGTATGCTTTATTTCTCTCTTGAATCATCGACTGCAAAATATGTTTTTTTTTTTTTCTACTTATGCAATTTGTTATAAATTTTTTTCTTTTTCTAACTATATATGAATCAATACTGACAATATACAACGACTATGTAAAAAGTGTTAGTTTTACACCAATGCAATCCTTTGTCATTGTTTCAGGTATATATTTAACAGTGTATCAATAGATAGGAGGAGATAGTAGATCAATGTCACATGTAGGGATTTGAATCCTGCCCTCTTCAAGGTCAAATCTTGTATATCTCATTATTCAGTCAAAATATAATAGTTTTTTAATAAAGTTTCCACCTCTTTTTCCCTTCATCAATTTAATTAATTATAAAAATTATCAAAATAACTTATCCTAAACAAAAATGCTTCTGAAATGACCTTTCCATAAACAAAAAAATGGTTCCCTATAATTGTTTTGGAAACATTTTTGCTTACGAAAAAGTCATTCCATAAGCAACTTTTTTAAATTTAGAACAACATTTTTCAGAAGTGTATTTTGTATATTCTGGAAAGGGGGTTTTGAAAATCATTATTGTGCTTATGAAAAGTCTATTCTAGAAGCAACAACTGCAGTTCAGAGTAGCTTTTCTAGAAATGTATTTTGTATTTTTCGAAAAGAGCGGTTCAGAAAACACTATTTTAGTTTATGGAAGGATCATTCCAAAAGTGAAAATTGCAATCTAGAATAGCCTTTCCAAAAGTGCATTTTGTATCTTCCGAAATGGTCGTTCTGGAAGCACTATTTTTGCTTACGAAAAAGGTGTTCCATGAGATTTTTCCTTCCAAAAGGATCATTCCATAAGAGTATTTATACCTTTACAAAACGTTTGTTCCTAAAACAAATCCAAAAATCAAAATAGGAATGCCAATTCCAAGAAGAAGAGTTGAGTTGAGTCAAGAAAAAGAGTTGAGTTGGAAAAAAGGAGAAGAATAGGAAATGAGAGGGTTTGGACTTATGTTGATTGCGGGAGAAGGAAGAAGAAGAAGAGAAGCAGAGGATCGAAAGAAGATAGATGTGGTAGGTTGGGATTTTTAAAAAATTGGGAGGTGCAGACCACATGTAGGGATAAAAATAGGCGAGACCATTTGACTAGGGCCTATGACTTAGCTAGCCTACATCAAGCCCAGGTCAGGTTAGGCCTTTTTAGAAAATAGGTCAAAGCATCAAAATACCTTTTAGGCCTAACAGGCTAGCCTATTTAAAAAATTATAAACAATTTTGTTGTTAGCATTATTATTATATTAAATTTGTTATAATTTATTAAAACTTTACATTTATTTATCTTTTTAAATGTTAATCAAGTTGTTTTATATAAAGAGTAAAATTAAAGTTTATAATTAAGTTTATCGAAAAATAAATTTATGCTAAATGTCTTCTAGTAATGTATTTTTAAATAAGATTAAGAATGTTATATGAAATTTTAAAAACATGTTTATATCATATAAGTAAGTTAAGTTTTGATTCTTATCAGGTCTCACATATATATTTTTATCTTCATCTTAGCATTAAATTGTCATAAATTAAGCCTTTAAAATAGACTTGTAAGTTAGACTAGACTTTTAGGTTTTGTTTGTGAGAGGGATTTTAGAGGAGAAGGGAGGGAAGGGAAAGGTTTGGGTAGTAAGATCTTCTTGTTTGGGAGTTTTAATTTTTCAGGAAAAGAATTTGAGAATTTTTAAAACTCTTTTGAATTCCTCCAAACCATTAAAATTATTGTTAAATTATTGTTCTCCCGATTTAAGGACTTTTAGAAGAAAAAAAATAATAAAATGACTATCATACTCCAGCTACAAATTCAAAATTACCACTACTCCTAGCAAAACGGCGCCGTATTATCTTCCAAAACGAAAACTACCACTCTGTTTCCTTCGTTGACATGGCAGGTCCCTCACTTACATTTCCTTGCCCATTTTTCTGCCTATGTCTAGGTGAAGTGGATCCCACTTTGTCCCCTCCCACCCCTACACCACCTTGTTCAACCTTTTTCTCAACACCTCTTCAGCTTTTTTTCCTTCCTACTTTTTTTTTCTTAAACAATGTTTTATTATATATTCTTTATTTTATTCGGAGTAAAAGTGATAGAACTGAAAAAAAAACACTTGCAATACTATTACTATTATAGATGATATGCCAGTGTTGATAGGTGAAAAATAAAATGTGTTTGAATTTAATTCAATTTTATAAAATTAATTTATAAGATGCTAATTGTTTTTTTATTTATATAGTTTATTTTAATCTTATTTTTAGTTAGTATATGACTTCAAAATGTTTTTTTATCCTCGATTATTTATTGTACGAGACTTTCAACATATTTATTTTATTTAAAAATGATCATAATTTAAATGATTATTTTCTACAAAATTCAAACTCAACTTGAAATCACAATTAAAAATAACGTACTTTATGTCAAAATGAGTCAATCTAATAAGAAGAATATAAATTGAATATCAAATAAAAATCTCAAATTCTTTCTTATTATGCTAAACAATAACAAATTTATTGTTTCCAATTACATTATTTTGAGATAAGTGATTTACTTTTATATATATGATTTATAATTTTAATTCAAATATAATGTGATGTAGAGAATTTTAGAGTAAGAAAAATAATTTTTAGAGAGAAAATATTTTTAAATGGAGAATTAATTTTAAATGTGAAAATTATATAATTTTTTAATTGAAAATTAAGTTTTATTTGTAAAATATAGAGTGTATTAATTTTTGAAGTAAGGGCAAAATTGTAAAAATATCTTATTAACTCTCAATTTCCCTCTCTTAATATATTTTTAACTCCCAAAGGAAGAAAAAACTTCTCTCATTTTCCTCCCTTTCCTTCCTCTCCCTTCCCCTTGAATCTCTTTCCTTCCCTTTCCCTTCTAACTCCCAAACAAAGCATTATGTAAATCATACCCACGTCCTTAAAACAACCTTCAAAGAATAAAGAAACCAGACTCAGATCATATACTTTTAAGTCTCACAAAAGTTTAGCTCGACTTGGTCTATTTTCAGCCTAGCCACGGGTCAAGGCCATGAGCATTCTTAGCAAGATCCTTTCACCAACACAACAACAACATTTAAAAAAACATATAATATCAAGTACCTTTCCATAATCTGAAAAAGAAAAAATTTCGGTGTTTTCGGAGTACTCTTTCCATTAAAATCGTGAAACCTGACAATTGTGATTATTTTTCTTAACTTTATTTTTTTAGATGAAAATAAGAAAATATTCAAATTAATTAATAGTATTAACTGTTAAGAGCACATTCCAACCAATTTCTAAAAAAATATAAACTTGTATCAAATTCAAATTTGTAACTAATCCCAACATTGAAATATTAAAAAGAGTCAGATAAGCAAAAAATCTCAAATATCCTTGATCATGAGACATATAATTATCACTATAAATAAGAACCAAAATGCCAACAGTAGTAGTAATTAATATTGACATGATAGAAGTAAGTGAATCGATCAAGTACCATATTGAAAATTTGTTCCTAAAAATGAGTACAGAAAAGAAAGAAATGATCCACCTGAATAATTGCCACCCTGAGCATTCTTCCTCTTAATCCAATCTCAATGGAGGGATTATAGGAGGCCCAATAAGAAATTTCAGGACCATTGCCACCATTGTCATCCTTTCCCACATGCTATGATTCTGTTGTTTGATGCCATAAATAGACATGTTGAAAATTCACTCAAGAAATAGGGAAAGGCTTTTAAGTTTTAATCCAGCTCTTGATTTATTATTTCATAACAGGGAACAATTGATCCATTTTCTTACCTAAGTTAGAAGTTGCCATGCATGCCTAGACCTCCACTGGCCAATATTTCTATTGACTTATTAACAACATCTGGCATATCCACTCCCCACATGCAGTAGGTTTATCTAATTATCCATTTATCCTTATTTCTCCCCCAATGATATAGAGAAGGTTAATGAGGCTTGAAGGAAGTACAGAAGGAGCTTTGCAGGCCAAACAACAGCAAAATGTAGGAGGGAAAGGCAAGAACTGGAAAGGGAATAAAATGAGACGGCGAAAGTGGATCACAAACTGATGCAGTAGAGAATAGTTGGAATAGGTATTCCTCGTGTAAGCACTATGGAAAACAGAATCAGCCACACTTGAGGTGTTGGAAGAGGCCACATATAAAGTGCAGAAAATGTCATAGAGTTGGACACATTGAGATGTTTTGCAAAGAGGAAGGAAATCAACAGCAAGGTTAGGCACATCAACCAAGTCCAACATGAGACAAATCAACTGTTTGGTGCCTCTTGTTTCTCCTATAGTACTTTATGTGACAGTTGGAACCTTGATAGTGGCTGCACAAACCACATCACAACTGATGAAAAGCTATTTAGAGATCTTGATAAGTCATTGAAGTTAACAGTGACAATAGGAAATGGGGAGTTCCTAGAAGTGAAAGGTAAAAGGACCGTGTGAATAAAATACAGTTGATGCTTGTATTCAATTTTCAACCATGTTATGAATAAAATACAAATATCAACACTTCTCAACTGTCGTTGATCATGAAACATGGTTGGAGGAGCCCAATAACTTCTCAATTCAATGACAAGGGTAGAAATGAAGGTACAAAAAAGGCCCAAACTTTACCCACTAAGTTAATCTTTTAATTAAGTTGACCTCCAATCCAACTTTTGATTTCTGCAACCTCCAATTCAATTTATACAACTAAGGTTATAAGTCTGACAAATTTAGATCATCTGGAATTCAGATGTAACTGCACCTTCCTGCAGTTGTAATCCCACGATCCTACTTTTATAAGAGACATATATATATATATATATATCACATTCATGTAAGTGCCGGATAAAGTATTTGAACAGTTGAGAGCCTCAGATATTGTACATCATTTTTTTAATTCTAGTATTGTAGGTTAACGTTTAACCTGTACATCTAACTTACAAAAAAAAGATGAATTGTTTCTTGCCAATTGACAAAGGTAGTTAGAACATAGCCAACATGAAAGAGAGACTAATGCAAACTCCCAAGAGAAGTTATAAATCTTTGGAACTTGGCCGCAGAAGTTGATGGAGATAGATTAGGTTGTCATTGGAGAATGATATCAGTACAATAACATGATGAAATTAAAAGAATCAAATAACAAAGATCATAGAATACATACGATATAATTTCTTTGCATAATCTGGAAAAATAAAGTATGTATATATTGGATACAAACCTAACACAAGAAAGGTGACACAAGGAAGGTTTTCCCTAAAGGTCACACAAGAAACCTTAATTAAAAGATCAGACTTTATCATTGCAACAAAGGTCACACAAGGAAGGTTTTCCCTAAAGGAAGGCCAATGAAGGAAACCAATATAGATCAAAGAACTATGCAACCATTGTCCACACTCATGGGTATGAATATGCTAAAGCATTAGCAGTTTGAAATCAAAGTACAAACTCAGAATGGATAATGGATTTAGGACTCACATGTCAACAAAAACATCATGATTTGAATAAATATCTGATGAAGCAGAAGGGCTAGTTCTTTTGGGAGACAATAAAGTATGCAACATTGAAGGAATTGGATCAATCAGATTGTAGTTCCATGATGGTATGCATACAATACTCAAAGAAGTCAGGTATGTGCCTGATTTGGCAAGAAACTTGATATCTATTGGTCTGTTTCATTATTTATGAAAATATGTGTTCAAAGGGTCAAAGGGAATTTTGAATGCTGTCAACGATTCAAGAACTGTAATGAAAATCATCATGAAAAATGGCTTATATACAATCGATGGTGAGGTTGTTATTGCCTCAGTGGCTACTTTACTTTTGTGCTAACTAATTTGAACTTCCTAGTAGTTCATGAAATGAAATTTATCTTTAAATTTGAGGTAGCCTTGATTGTAATTTCTTAACTAATGCATACTCGTTGAATGCATGAATTGTTAAAACTAATGCTCTGCCTACAGGGTTGGGAAAAAACAATTGTGTTGGGAGTGGATAAGCCAGGATCCAAGTTTAATGTCGATATGACAACCATTTTGTGCTGTGTGATTAATTCTAATAAAGAAATGATTTCCAAAGCATTCCCAACAGTGTTGCAGTGTAGTAGCGCCCTAATTCTATAACTTGTTTTTCATTGCGTAGGCCTAGCAAATAATTTGAACTTAAAACAAAATTCATTGATCTCTATATTTACTTAGTTGCACAACAACTTGAAATAGATCACTTGATAATATTGATATGAAATTTCATTACACAAACAAATAACATAACAACTGTAAAAACAAAATACATTCATACTGATAAACACATATAATACAATACCATATGAAACTAATGCATTCGTTGTCAATTAGCATTGGTTCTGTTATTTGTTCTTTTCAACTTCATTAACTAAGCACACCCTCAACAAGTCTCGCGAGCCATTGTGGTTTCCCATTCATGAAAACATTATATCCCAAAAGCATTCCAAGTAGTAACCCAAATGCATATGCCTAACAATGATTAACAGTGTGGACATATGGCATTAATAGATACCGGTATTAACGAGAGGTCAAGATACTAGTGTTCTAAGGTTCGACCAAAATGTTCATGTATTTGTTTTCACCATTCAAACCCATTTTGCTACACCAAAGTGGAAAAAAGTCTGGAATTTGGTACCATACAAATTACATTTGAAGCGATTACCTGAAAATCAACGAACCCTAGCTCCCTGACCCCGTAGACTTTTATTTGTACTCGCCGTCGGAAACAATCATCCACAAACTGATGGAAGCTACCTTTATCTTCGTGGACGCGGCGGCGATAACACGGTGTTCCAACAAGCAACTTCCTCTAACCCTAAAGAAGAACAATGAGTGAAGAATGAAGGCGTAAAAAGGGTCAGAGATTTAGCAATGACATTGAAACAAGTAATGCATCTTACCTTTGCTTCAATGGTGACAGTGATCGTTCAACACGTTGACCTTGCTCTTCGCGACGAGGCTTGCAACAAAAACGGCCGACAATGTTGTTGGTAAGTGAGACAGGGTTGCACAGTTGTACAAAAACAAGGGAAAGGAAAGTAAATTGATTTTATTTTAAATTAAAAATAATCAAAGTCAGTTATTACTGTACCCGACTTTGAATTAATGAAAACAACGACGGTTTTAGGATAGCCGTATTTGTATTATGCTAAACAATGACAGTCGTTATATTAACCGACTTCGTTAATGTATTAGTGTTCATTTAATTACAAAAATGCCACCGGTTCTTCTACAAGGTCGGTTTTCGAGCAACCGTCTTAAATGCGCTGTCGTAAAATGTACATTTTGTAGTAGTGAGTATTCCTATAAAAAAAATTATACTATCAATGAGAAATTATTATCATTATAATTTTTAAGATAATTATTTAAAAACAAATAAACTTATCAACTATACATAAAAGTTTCTGATTAGATAACAATGTAAAAATTATTTAGGCAATGTATAGACTATTTTACTCATATAAGGATTTCTAACAATGACTTGAGTAGGTAAACAAATTTGATGTGACATTCAGTGTTCTTACAATCTTACCTGAACATGCTTGCCCAAATAAGACCTATGAAAGTTGCATAGGTATTTAGGATTAATGATCAACTAATTCCCCACTTTCATAAGAATGAGCACCATCCTCGTTTTACTCTGCGTTCTGTGTTCTGTGTTCTGCTTCTTCTTCTTTTGATTGTATCTCCTGAGAAGTCTCAGATTCTCCTTCAAGCAGAAAGCAAGAACGGAAGAACATGTAAATAAATTATTTTTTTTACGGGACAGTTTGGTATTATATACTCCCTCTTTATTGTCATTTGTCTTTTAAGATAGTATACATCTCTTAAGCACAAGTTACAATGATGAATGATTTATTTAACGCAAACACTCTTATTAAAAGAGTTGAAATGTGGTTACGAATTGATTGGATATTGAAGTTAAATATCAATAAGTGAATGACGAACATTTGAGACAAACCAAAAATACTCGCCTATGTCTTGTGATGGTGGTGCAACAACAACAACAGGCATGGTACTTGCAGCACCTAGCTCATGAAGAAACAACAACAAATTGTTCGCAAGGTTTTTTTGCCTGAACATTGTTCTTGGGTGAATAGCTTCCACCATTTCACAGAGATGTAGGTTAGAAATATGGTGACATATAAAACCTCTTTGAATAAATTTTTCTAGAAACATCTTTAAAAAACGAAAATAAAAAGAAAAGAATGAAATGAATTTTTTTTATAAATTAAAATTAATTTTCCATTAAGTAATCATTATTTAATTCATTGATATTTTTTCATTTTTTTTAAAAAATTATATGAAAAAGTTTTTATAAATTAATTAATGAAGAAACTTATTTTATTCTTATTTAAAAAAAATTAAAAAAGTTTACCCAAATAGAGCATAATTGAACAGTGGCATATACATTTAGGCAAATTACTTTAACCTACACATTTGAAGGAACAGCAAATTACTTTTGTAAAAGTATCTACTGTAAACTATATATGATATAATATTAAAGAACATCTGAGCTATTGAAACTATAAAAGTAGATGTATAAGCTAAGGTCCTTGACAATAAACTTCCCAACTGCAAACCAAACACACTATCAACCCCAACACAAACTTATCCAGAAGCATTGATTAATTGACTTTGCGTGGAACAAATTCTAAATGAACTTTAGCAATTAATTTGAAAATGGAGAAATAATGGGAATGCATGCATTTAAAGATTTGCTTCATAATTAAGTTTTAGTTGGCGTTTAATATTATTATCTAGAAATCACAGATATGGCAGGAAGGCTGCTGAGACACAAATACACCAACATGGCAACATTATGCTCAGATACAGTTGGGAAACAGTGGACACAAAGGGACATGTACATTATTTGATTTTTATTTTTTTAATATGGTTCAAGGACCACTTATATATAATGGATAAATCAGATGTTTGTTTTAACTTTTGAATCAAAATTCATACAAAAGATATAGCTATATTCAAATCTATACAAGTTACAATCAAGATATATTAAGAAGAATAAAAGAGAAGACATTTTGAAAACTAAGTTTGATCGAGGTGGGGTAATATTGTTTACTTTTTAATTAAACTTAAATAAATATATTTATTCTAAAGACATTTAAAAATAAAAATAATCTCTAATTAGTCAAATGTGTAAAATCTAAGTTTCATCTATTAATAATAGAAAAAAATTAATATGTGATCAATTAGCTAGTTTTAGATTACTTATATATAAATGTAACCAAAGAATAGTTATAAACTAAAAAGTAATATAGCTAAAAAACATTACTTATATAAATTACACAACCAAACCTAAGAATTCTTTTAGTTAGATTTCAAAACTTAATTATAATTAAAAGTCTCTCTTAAAATAATTTACGTGTGTTTAATAATCAATACTATTTGAAGGATAAAGTAAGTGAAATGAATTATACAAATTAAATAAATAATCAATGTTATATTTTTATTCATTAGACGTTATAACTCTCTCGGAACTAACTTAAAATTGACAAATTAGAGTATTTGAACAGGTTTCCATAAACTCATGGCTTTCAACAGGCACAGATTATATTAAAGAAATTAAACAAAGGGGGACAAAGTTACAAACAACCTGAACCCAAGACAAAAAAACAAAACAGAAAAACAAAAAGTTACAAATAAGTTGGAACTTTATTTCTTCTTAATTGAACCCAAGCAACAAATTCTCTCTTTTTCTCGCTCTTACAAGGCCAGCAATGCTTGTTTTGCAGAAGACACAAATTCATCCCAGCTGACATGAATCTTCTGTGCATGCATGCGTGCATGCTTTCAACATTTTTTTTAAAAATATAACAAATTAGAAAAAGGCAACAGCAACAACAATTAATGTGTTAATTAATTTGTCTAACAAGGCCTGCCAACTATGCAGTTTAGGGCACCAGAATTTCGTGTTAATCTGCTGACATGAGTTCCATCTCTTGGCTTCATGATGAGACCCTTTTTGTAGGCCATCTTGATGGGTAAGCCTGAAGGGATGAACTGTGCACCGTTTATGAACAGGTCCATTTCTGATTGCCACTGCCAATTCTTCCACACTTCGGGTCCAGCATAGTCCCTGTGTGTGATCAGCTTCGCGGCATCGTTATTGGGAGCGATGAAACGGTTTCCTTGGCTCAGAATTGTTGGCCCTGAGCTTCCACCAATTGCGTACATCATCCAGTGAGTGTAGTCGTTGTTGAGGACATGAACAAAACCCCATCTGCACCTTGGCATCCTTTGAATCAGTCCTTGCCCGAAGTGGTTGAATGCCACTGTTATCTGCATTATCTTGTCTCCGGAGTATGAGTCACTAGCACCAAACAGCATCACCTGCAGTAACAACTTACATTCATTTATTTTAACCCTATGCATGCATGCATGCATGTCAAATTAGTAATTAGGGTTACTTACATCGTTATGTTTGGTCATGTGGCAATTTGAGATGGTGATGGCAGTGGAGCCCTGGATGACATCGATAAGACCATCAGCACAGTTAGAGAGGGAAACATGATCGATCCAAACGTTGGTGGATCCGAAAACTGAGATGGCATCACCATCACTCCTTGTTCTCAGGCCAACATGGTTGAAAGAGTCTCTAATCATGCCACCCTCCTTAGGTACGATGTTCTTGATGCGAACTCCGTGGATGATAACGTTGTTCACGAACTGAATGGTGAGGCCAGCGCCGTCCCTAAACTGCACGTTGGCGCCGCGGCCGTCGATGGTCTTGTCGGAGGAAATCATCAGCTCTTGATTCAATTTGATGATCATGCTGCGTTGGAAGATGATCCACAAGGGGCCCTGTTGGGTCACGGCGTGACGGATGGTTCCTGGCTTAGGGTTCACCATGTCGTCATCCGAGCTATCGGTGACGACATAGATGGGGCCACCGAGACCACCGGTGGCCCGTCTTCCGAACCCTTTGCCACACTTGGCTAACCTGTACCGGTCATTGGCCCAGTCTTTGTTGCATCTCCAGCAAGTGTCAATAGGGTTGCTGGCATCACATTTTCTTCCTAATCTACCCTTCCTTTGCCTTAATTCCCTCCTTGTGGAGTTTTCCAATGACCTGAATTATTGCATCGAATTAATTCTCTTAGAAATGTCATAAATAGCCATTTTAAGTAAATTCTAACATCATTCAAGGTTTAAGAATATTAGTTGATGAAAAGGGCAACATAAATAACATTTGAACTAATTGATAATCAGTGCTCAATTGTAATCCAAAATTTTCTTGATTAGGTTAGCTTATTTTGAAAATAAAAGAATTATTTCTCATTAAAATGTAAGAAGAAAAAGTTATAAATCTATTATGATTACAATAAAAAAAATAGAAAAAGAACAGAGACGTAAGATAATTGTAAAAATTAGTGTGTAAAACTAAAAGGATATAAATAAAGGAGATACGTACAAATGAACATGGAAATTGAGTTCATCGGTGACATCTTCTGGCACTGGGACATAGGCCTCAAGAGCAATTTTTTGTGCTTCTTCAGCTTGGGCTTTGAGAAAATCATCAAACTCAGCAATGCCAGCCTCAAGGCATGGAATGACAATGGCGAAAGTGACCAAGAGGGTGAAAGCAACCTTTGTTGCACTTCCAACCATTATTCTTTCCATGTTTATTATATTTTCTTGGCTCCAAGCCTTGGCTTTTTTTTTTTTTTAAAATTTTATTTTGCCTTTTTATATTTTTTTTTGTGTGGCAAGGTAAGCCAAAGGTCATAGGATTGAATAGTTAAAGCACTTAACGCTCAATCAACAAGACCTTGGCACGCCTATTCCAATTAAAGCCAAGTTTGTTTGGCTTGTTGCATAGTGCTTGGTGAGTTCATCATTCATATAGAAGGAGACTTGCTTAAATAAGAGTGGTAATCCGTGAAAGTGAAGGTTGTGATTCCAAATTTAGCCACGCAAAACGTGGCATGCAAACCATTTTGTTTTGAAGTATAAAATCTCATCCAAACTTCAATATGAAACGGTCTCCTTCCAGTAGGTTAAGTATAACCACTAACTTGGTATCATTAGTTAGTTGCTCTGATGCATTCTTATGCAAGAAGGGCAATTTTCCAAATTTACTAAGTTTTTTTTTTTTTTTTGGCAATGCGTTATTATTGGCCTAACTTGTCAACATTGTATATATTTTGGCTTCCGAGCCAGAAGGGTACACATGCACTCCTTTGGAGAAAAGGTAGGGTCATATATATTTTGAAACCCTTGTCAGCTTTTGATTTAATTGCTTGGTCAACCGTGAAATCATCATAATTAACACGTTTCTCCAAGTCCTGAAATTTTATGTGTCAGAAAATTATTATTGATCTAATTCAATTATATAACTTTTATTTAAATATATATATTTTTGAGTCATATAATTAAAATTTAAATTTTATAGTAATTATTGATATAATTTTAATGTGATCTAACATGAATGATTATTAATTTTTAAAATTTAATTTTCATATATATAAAATAATTATGACTCAATTTTTTTATTTATTATTATTTTTTATATATTTTTAAATAGAAATAGAAAAATTAATAAAATAAAAGATAATATAGTTACTCTTAAATAATAGTAGTATTCATTTTCCCTTTTCCATAATTCCATTGGTATTACTATACACCTCTCACGTCTTTGAATAATAATAATAATATAAAATTTTAATTATACTAAATGAGTGTTGAATTTAAGATGTTATGAAGTTAGTTAATTCAAATCTCCAATGATATTATATAATTAAAATTAATATATTTAAAATCATTAAAAATATTATTTTAAATAATTAACATTACACCAACAAATTAGCCCTATTTAATAAAAATTACACTTTTTCAACAAATTTAAAATAAATGAATTTAATTAACTTTTAAATGGAGGTCCAGATTATTTTTATTATTTATTTATTTTTTGCTTTTTGTTTTCTTTGTCTTTTCAGATTTGTCCCTATCCTTTCTCTCTCACTTCAACACCCGCAACTTTCGTTCAATGCTGTGACGACACCAAACCGCAATCAACAACACCACCTCCACTGCTTCCAAGAACCCTACATTTTCAGATCTTGAAGGAAATTACAGATTTAGAAATGAAAAAACCATCGACGACACCGCAATTCCAACTCGTTATCTTCAAAGAACCACCAAAACCAACATCGATTCAGATCTCAAAGGAAAATCTTCGTTAAAAAAAGAACACTAAGATTCAATAAATCAAAATACACATCGCAGGCCAAAACGCAAGCTTCAATCTCGATCTGGACAGTACAAATTTGGATCTCAGTGGCATTGTTTCATAAAAGAGAAAACAAAAAACAACCACATTCAAGAAATTAAAAAGAAAAAAATAACTCAGATCACAAAATCAAAATGTTTGCAATTTGTTCCTCATCAAGCTTTCTCGTCTGTCCCTTCTGCTGGGAGAGTCTCTAATCTTGGTACCTCTGAAGCTCAATGAACAATAGAGGCAAAGGTTTCAAGTAGAGTGTGGTTGCCGGCGGTGGAGACATGGTGGTGCTGGTGCACAGTGGTGACAATAGAAGGAGGGAGAAGACAAAGGCAAAAGGAATAGGGGCAACTAAGTGGACAATTTTGAAGTATTTTTAAAATGTACATTTACAAAACTAACAAAAAACTAAATTATTTTATAATAATATTATTAATTAAAAATTAAATATTAAAAATGATTTTAAACAATATAAATTTTACTTTTATCAAAAATTGAAAATTTTAATTTTAAACAATAGTTTATAAAAAAAATAATTTTAAACAATGAATAATACTACCAAATCTTTACTATTCTCTTACAATCCTACTTTTTAAGATAATAAATTATTAAAAATTAATTTAAATATTAAAAATATTAAATATATATTTTACGTTATTTAACATTTATCGATTAATCTTATCAAATATTTTCAATTAAATTAGTTAATTTATAAATTCACAACTAGTTTATCATTTAATTATATCAAACGTATCATATTTAAACGAATGCATGTCCCAACTAGATACAGTATCAATCTGCAAATCGGAACAAAAAGCAATAAAAAAAAAAAATCTAATATTTTAAATCCTATTCGTGCAAAAGTTGAAGCAAAAAATTGTGATACAAATCCTACATCGGCCAGTCATAAACTCTCAGGAGTCACTGTCATTTTAGCCAATATATTTAGCAAATTGGGTCACACACAGACCACTAATTTAATTAAGCATAGGAACCTAGTCAACACATCAAGCTCACCCCTTCCCCAGCCTTCCTAAAGCCATGCAAACCAACAGAGCACAAAACTCTTGAGCACGTTCACAAGTTATCAAAAGCCATTTCGAAGAGCAAAACTCAGTAGATTTACAGAGCATATGAGTAGATGCCATCACCAGTAAGAAATATAATGAGCATGGCTAACATTAGCTTGTTGCATGTCATACAATAACTATCTATAAAACTGCAGGATTTTTTTCAATGAACAAACAGCCTTAGGAACTGTCTGATTCATTTCCTGAATCAATATTCATGGATTGCGGATTCTTGTAGCCGCTAATCTCATCCTTGTAACGCTTTTTATCTTCACGTGCTTTTGCCTCGTATGGTTCCTTCTCTTCCGCTGTGCATTCAATAGGTAAAACAATGTATAGTTAGTGATTTAATCCCTAAACATAATAAATAAGCTCAGATCATAAATGACATTAGGTGGAACTGCATGGAATAGAACAATTGGCAACCAGCCATACCTGACAACTTTTTCCATTTCTCTCCAAGTACTCTTCCCACATCCGTAAATGAAATTCCAGGATTAGTCTTCTTTAGATTCTGCCAAAAAAGAAGAGGAAAAAAACAGGAAATATTAAGCAGAACTCAACTACCATAAACCCCTACTTGACTTCAGCGAGATTTTTTTATTTTTTACAATCAATAGTTGTTGAAAATTGTGCTGAAGGTAATATTTGGCTACATTGAGTTCGGAGCATGTGTCCAGTGTCCAGACACGTTTGAACAGTACCCATTTAAGCTCACTTGCATTAATTACAGGTTTTGCTGGATGATCTCAACATTATCTATTACCTGGCATTGTGAAGACATTTTTCTTTACCCAAAATGAGAAACTTCGTTTTTCTTCCCCAAAATGTCCAGTAGAGCTAATTAAGTATACAATTCTACTTAAATTGCCATTGTAATTGTAACCACAAACTCTGAGGCTAGGCAGCTATGCAGAAGTGAGGTGATAACTGATAAATACTCCCACCCAAAACTTAGACACCCAAATCCAAAACCATATAGCCAATATGACAGAATAGAACACACCTCTCTTTCCAATTTAGAAAAGAACATGAAACCAGACATTGCCCTCTTGGGTGCATTTGGGTCCTTTTTCTTCTTCTGTTTTTTCTTCTTTCCATCTTCATCATCTTTTGATTTCTTTTTAGAAGTAGATGCCTTAGAAGGCAGATCCTTCTTTGATTCCTTTTTGGCAGGCTTCTGAAAATTGGTCACCATTAAGGTGTCAGACACACCATAGATTTAAAGAGTAGAGAACTATCACAAAGACAACAAGGCAAACAAAAATCACTTGCCTCTTTCTCATCACCACTATCGCTGCCATCAGAATCGTCTGCCCCAGAATCATCAGTAGGAGAACCTTCATCATCCTTGTCAGCAACAAAATCGGAATCCTGCAGACATTTACCACTGTTTAATAGCCGGAATACGTGTGTGTTTGTGTGTGTGTAATATACACAAACACACAGAAGCACAGAACAAATGCACACAAACACAATAGAAAGCAAACCAGAAACACAAGAAACTAAAAAGGATATACTTAAAATAGGAGAAAGGTCAACTGCATGGCTATGGATGTAAGTTCAATAATTGCAAAAACTGAAATGAAAGCTTCGAGTTCCCTTAAATTTTCATGCCCAACCCCAACTTTTTGCAGATATTGTTGATCAACATGAATAAATGTTGTCTCCTTGATTTATAAAACTAGAACACAAATTTACAAAATGCTATTATGAACTAAAAGATAAGGATGAAAATTATATAAAATATCTGTTTGATCACCTCCTCGTCACTTTCATCTCCACCAGCTTCATTTTTAATGCGCTCAAGATGTGGATCAACAGCATCATCATCATCATTCTCAAGAACCTTCTTTATACCAACAGTAGGTTGGGCATCTCCTAAGTTCATAATTTTCAAGCCCTTTGAACTGCGTGTGCAGACCAAAAACAAATTGTTTATACAACTATAAAAATTAGTTGTATGTAAAATTTGGCAATGGGCCAACATTTACCTGATAAATTCATACAAATTGTGGTACTCATTTCTCTGAATATTACGGAAGAGATGTTCTTGTTCAGATTTTAGTCTGATGAGAAGGTCAAAATATTGCATATTGGAACCACCAGCAGCATGCCGCTCAAATTCTACATAGTCAATCTGATAAGAAAGGAAAAAAACAATTAAAAAAATCTCCATTTTGTAAATATCATATACTATATCAACCAGTAATTGAGATAGTCATCTGAAAGAACAATCAGATTTTACCTCTTCGTGAAGAATAAGAGTGGGAGGTTTAGGAAGAAAGAAGAAGCTCTTCTCAAGGGGATACAGAATTCCATCTTCAGCTTTCAAAGATGATTTCACAGCATAACCATCTAGACAACTTCTAAATTTTCCAGGCTTAGTCACTTTGGCACCAGACAAGCCACGTAATATTGTGGTGAACACTTCATGAATAAGCCCCTGATTATTGAATTGAAAATGAAACACATCAGATACTGCATCATGTGATATGCATGACCAACAGTTAACAAATTCATGCATCACTCAATCATCTAAAATGTGCAAGATGCTCTCTTCTATTTTTCCCAAACAGTCCTTGAAGAGCAATATCTCAGGGGTTATATAATGGCATGAATCAATTATTAACAGTTTAAGCAAAATGGAGGAGTTATAAGGTTGGTTTGGTGGTAAAAAGATAAGGGAGGGAGGGAAAGGTGCCGGGTTTGATTCCCCCCGCTAACAATTAACAACTAACATTTGCCGATAATAAAAAATCCGTTTAAGCAAAATACCTTATAAGACAGCTCCAGCTTGTCCTTGTACTTTGTGTTATAAAGATCTTCATTCATTGCCAATTCACTTTGAATAACATAATCGGTTTCAAACTATACATATATGAGCAAAACAATGTTAGGTTCAGAAGCAAGTAAAATACACATCACATAAATTGGCAAATCATGAACTATTGAGCAATTTTACCTGCATCACAATATGAGGGTACAAAGTTTGTCCCTTCCGAATAGGGGGATCAAGACTAATAATAACGAAGGTATGTGGTTGATTAGACTACACATACACAATAGAAATTGTAAGTACACTTAACAAGTCCAAAAAAAAAAAAAAGCATCAATTTAAAGACATGGCTGGCTAATGGCTTTGAAATTTTACTCTTCACTTATTATGAAAAACAAATATCAGTTCACTTTATGAAAGTACGGGATCAGGAAATGAACCTTAGGAAGTAAAAATAGGCGAACCAAACTGCTATACTGGATTTTGAAATCATTAGCCTGTCCTTGAAGCCGCAAGAATGACATGTGTAACTCAACACTGTATCGTCCTCTACATAAAAGTACAAATTTCTATTAGTAAATATTGATGCTTAATATATTTATTGAATGGACACCAATACAAGCAGTACAAAAGACTACTGTAAGTCAAAAATACTGGAATGATACATGTCTATGCATTTAAAGACATTTACCTTGGTGTAAGGATAGCAATACCCTCAAATGTAACAACAGCATCTTCACCTCCAGCGCCAACATCAGCCATAGACATAATTTTGTCACGGAAAACCTGATGCAGAAAAAAAATTAAATGTCAGTTAACGTAGAATTTATTGTAACATGGGATCTTTTATAGTCTGGAACAAACTCACCTGAGCAGGGGGACGATTTTCATCTCCAACAAACTGGGTGTTGGAATTTGGTATATGGAAACTTATCTCCATCAGTGAATCTTTCTGAGATCATAACAAAAACAATTTTAGACCATAAAACAATCAAAAATTGAATTGGACCTAATAATTAGAGTCTTCAATATTGTACAAGCCCAAACTTGAATGAGAACAATTTTTTGCCAAAAAAGCTGCCAGTTTGGCATGAATTTGTTAAAACATATAAGACTATACAAGTGCATGGAAATATAGATATACCTCATTCGCTCCGGTTGTGTCATCCACATGAAACTCCAATATCACATCATTCTTCCCTTGAAGCTGTGTTTGAGAGACATCAGCGAGAGACACTTCAAAAGCTTGCTTTGAACCAACCATGAAAGCCAGCATATTTCCTGAAATAGAAATAAAAACATAAGAACATCCACTACTCTACTAGTATAACTTTAGAAGCAGTCAAGTCAAATTTTATCAAGTAAGCTCCACCATTAGAAAAATGCTTTGATTGGCAAAGAAGAAAACAAGAATGAGATACAATTCCTCATTGAGAAGTCAACCACCACCACCACAACCCAAACACATACACACACAAATAAAAAACCACTTTCCTATCTTAACAAGTTTTTTTCCCACTTAAAATTGGATATAATGTGATTACCAAACTGGAGGTAGTGGTGCCTAAATGCATTTGACACGTAAGAGCTTGACAAAAGAAAACAAGCAACTGCAAATTGGGGAGGGAAAAACGTAGCAGCACATACGTGCACAGCCTTTCTTCATATATGGAAATCATCCTGCACTATCAAGAAAAACCAATGCTCTCCAAGAACAAACTGGATGTTATTTGAAAATGGAAAGCTCTACCATTTGCTGAAAATATTACATACCATCTCCTCATGAGTGATGCTATATCAAACAGAACTTAATGTCAAACTAACTCTTTCCCCCAGACACAAATTTACAAAATCTTTAGCAAGTAAGGATGACAAAGAGAGATGCTTGAGATACGTGTGGAGAATATCAATAACAACACATAAGTCAGTTCAAGTAATTTCACCAACCATTTAGATCAACTTCTCCCCAATTACGTCCGCTAACAGAAAGTTGCTTCTCTTCTACCAATATCCCACAGGTGTTTTGGAAATAATTGGTCAAACTTACAACATCCTGCAAAATACATATAAAATAACAATATAAGAAATTAAGAACCAGTCATCCAGCATTTGATAGCAATCCAAGTCCAAGACCTCTCGATATTTAGTTTTGTCAAAGTTAATAAAACAAAGTATAAGAAACCAAATCAAAAGTTTGAATTCCTTTTTCCACATAAAATGAATGAAAATACAACATTCAGGAGGGGGCAGAGAGAGTAACCTGGTCACGAAATCCGGTGAACTTGTAGTACAAGCCATCTTTGATTTGAACACCAAGTTGGTTAGACCTTGGAACCTTCATCCATGTGACCCCCATTATGTCAGACTTATCAACTTCAATTAGTTTACCACCACCCTGTCTCTTCCATATAATTCCTCCAGAATATATTTTTATGTGCCCTGTATTCTGCAATCTCAATTACATGAAAATAAGTGTCATACATACTACATCTCTCTCAACTGTCTCCTATTCACTAGAAAAATTTCAATTCGTTGGCTCTCTAATTATTATTAAAAAGCAACGAAACTAATAAAGACTTGGCATGGAATAAAAAATGCAACTCTGAGTAGGGGCTAACCACCAGAGAAAAACCCTAACTAAGATTCTCTGGCTAAGCACCCACCGGCAAGAGTGTAACATGAAAATTAGGGTTTAGAAAAGAGGAAAGAAACGAAGGTTAGAGAGAGGAGAGAGCTCACGGTGCCTCCACGGCCTCCGAGGGTGATGTTGTTGAAGAGATGACCGTCCGTCATGGCTAGGTTCACACCAACGAACTCAAGAGAGAACAATGAGAGTGGAGAGAAGAACGAACAAGGTTGTGTTGTGTGATATTGCACACACAAACGCAATGCAATGCAAAAAGGAGCGCGAAGCAAGTAACAGCTTAACGAAATTTAGTGTATGTTTGGAAGAGCATTAAGAAAATTAATTTTAAATAAAATTGATTTAGTTATAATTAACTTTTAAGTGATGTATTTGGTTTGAATTAATTTTTAATAGTAAATTTTTGGTATAAATTTAGTATTTTATGTAAAAATTACTCATAATTATTTTAACTCATAATTGATTTTAAAATATTTTATACAATAAAATCAAACATTTAAAATTTAATCTAAAATCAATTTTAAATACAAAATCAATTTTTTAATATCAAATCAAACACACTTCATAGGATTCCTTCCAAACACTTTGCAATATAGATTTTAATTCATAAATATAGCTTCGTTATTTATTCTCACATATAACCTCCTCTTCTTCTTCTTTTTTTTTCTTCTGAAAAATAAATAGTCTCTTTAATATTAATAACATTACTAAAATTCTAAATTTGCACACAATCCTAAATTTATTTAAGTCTATGGTTTTTCCTCCTTAATT
>PYAF01004537.1:1968427-2011694 GCA_007407185.1 Glycine tomentella | reverse complement strand
TGAATGTATTTATAACTTAATTAAATAGACATAATTTAAAAAAAAATTTATAGAGAAGAAATATAAGTCCGTTGGTAGTTACAACTTTATGTCTTTATTCTCCAAATTATGTATTATAATAAGTTATTACATTACTTTAATTTTAATAACTACTAGTATACAACTGAATAAAGATAAATTAATTTTACATCAATTCTATCACATTATTAAAAAAATGAGTTGTTAAATAAAAAATCATCAAAAGTGACTCTAAATATTAATGTTAAAAGTAATTATTACAAAATTAAACAACTTTATTATACATGCCTATATTACCATCTATAATTAAATTAAGTTATAAATACATTCAATACTTTATTATACATGACTATATTAGTACTCATCATATTTCATCGTTTCGTCAAAAATTAAAAAAAAAAAAAATCTATCATGTCTTCAATTTTCTTTCCATTTTTTTTACTTTACTTTTATTTCATATACTTCCATTAATTTAATCATAGCGTGTGATAAAAATTTAAACCTAACTAGTAATTATTATAGGTGTCATTGTAAAATTTTAATGGTAAATAAGTATTTCTATTATCAATGTATAGAACGTTGACAAATTCATCATTAAAAAATGAAAATTCAAATTTTATCTCTGAAAATAAAAAAAGTGCGACAAATTCTCATTCCGTTAACTTGTGCACTACTGTTAATTGAAAAAGTCTACGTTGATGCACATAGTAACGAATTTATCAGCGCTTTATTTAAAATATAATTTAATCTTCATATTCTCCCAAAATATAATAAATACTTGAAAATTTGGAAAACAAATATAAGTTAAAACAAACATAATAACAAACATCATATTAATTAATACGCTAATTTATTTTGTTGTTTTGATATTTCTATTGTAACAATATTAGGTAATAACAAAATTAAGTTGAGTCTCATTTTCTTTTGTAAGGATTAAGTTAATAGATATACATTTTTGTTCGAGTTTCATATTTTGGTTAAGGTACTTTCATATTATAAATTTCAAAATAAAAATATGAGATAATATCTTACCCAAAATATGAAACTCAAACAAATAAAATACATAACCATTAAACTAATCCTTTAAAAAAATAAGACTCAATTTAATTTTGTTACTACTTAATGTTATTATAATAAAAATTTCATAGCAAGAGATAAATTATGTTTATTAATAAATATTATGCTTAGAATATTTATTTTAACTTATGTTTGTTTTCCCTTTTTAAATGTTTATTGTAATATTATGCTTACAATGATTAAAAAAATGAATATTAAATTATATTTTGGATAAAGATGACAAATTTGTTCCTGTATATATATAGTGTTGAAAATTCGTCCCTAAATATGTGAAATATTGATAAATTTATCTCTAAATATATCAAGTAGGCTTTTTTTATTAATGTTAATAAATGAATTTGTTATATTTTTTCACTTTTATATCTTTTGAAGTTAGATTTATCAGCACTTTATATATTCAAATAAAAAATAATTATTTATCCAATCTTAATCGAATATCATTCCACCGTAACTTAAGAATATATAAGTTGGAGCAAATAAATTAGCCAACTATTTTCTCCAATGTCAATGTAAATTAAATTCAGGCATGCTTGGAGAAAAAGAAACTATTCCGACGGCCATAAGCTTCCCAAACCCCACTCCATTTCCAAATCAACGGTCCACATCTTCTTGCTCTGAAAACACCAAAAAAGAAATCAATTTCCGAAATTAGGGTTTCAACTATTACATATATTCTCCAAGGTTTCCACCGTTTAGCTCTCACTCACACTGTTCTTCTTCGTCTTCCATTTCCAATTCTGTGTGTAGAAGCCATGTCTAAGGGTCCTGGTCTCTACTCTGACATTGGCAAGAAAGCCAGAGGTTCTCTCTCTCTCTCTCTCTCTCTCTCTCTCTCTCTCTCTCTATCTATCTATCTATCTATATATTTATATATATATATATATATATATATATATATATACATATATTTGATTTGATATTTTATTTTTTTAAGAAATGTCTTTTTAATTGTAGATCTCCTCTTCAAGGACTACCACAGTGACCAGAAGTTTACCATCACTACCTACTCACCCACTGGAGTTGTAAGCTATTTATTACTATTATTATTTTTTAATTATTATTATCGTGAGGATGATGATTATGATGATGCTTTATTTCTAGGACTGATTGAAACTGGGTTTATTCCATTTTGGGTTGGGGTTTGTTTGATATGAGAGTATTTGGGAGGTGGGGGTGGTTGTTCCATTGGAAGATTTGCTGGTGTAGGGAATGGTATTTGTGATGTTGTGTTGTTTTGGGTGCTTTTACTGTGATAGCATTAGCAATGTTGTGTTGTTATTGCTTCAAATCATATGTGGGACATGGATACGTGTTAGGTGTTGATGCATGGTTCTGAGAATGTTACTTACTTTGTTGCTATCTCCTTCTGTGTTTCGTGTGTGATCCTGCTTTAGGCTATAACATCCTCAGGGACCAAGAAAGGTGACCTTTTTGTGGCTGATGTTAACACCCAGTTGAAGAACAAGAACATCACCACTGATATCAAAGTGGACACGGGTTCCAATGTAAGTTTACCGTTGTTGATTGGAAATGTTTTGTTCTTCTCTGTACTTTTGGACGTGCAAAACTATGAAATCCAATTTTGGTGGTTGATATTGTTTTACTAACCTTGCAAGGTGGGATTTTAGTTTGTTTCAATTTGTTGGTATATGTTCATGTTATGGTGGTGTGAGTGTGTAAAATAATCACCACTGACTGGCTGGTTCTGGTTTCTTATTGTTTTGAAACCACATACTGTTAACCTTTTCATTTAGTCTGCTCAAGCCCTGCTGAAAGGGTAGTGTGATAGATGTGAGGTAGAAATGAAATTGGAAGTAGACAACTTCAAAATAAATTCTTAAGTTGATAATATTGTAGAATTGAAATTGGGGGGCTTTAGTTATATGCTGGCTGTAATTGAAGGGTGTTTCTATATATTCCCTCTCCTTTATTGTATCTTTTTGCAAATGCCCTTAATGCTCATTCAATACGGAAGGGTGTTCTGTTTTTGATTTCAGCTTCAATGAGCTGAGTGGGTGAGGAACCCTGTTGAACCTCTTCGTGTGTATATTTGATGGCAATTAAAATTCATAATTTACAACAGATATCCAATGCACTATTCCTAAACTTGATTTACATTTAAGCAATGGGGCAATGGGGATATTTGTGGGATTTCTTTTGTATTATGCTTGGTGTTTAATATTTGCGCAATGTCAACCAAAATCATCATATGCTTCTTGCCACTATGTCAATTTGCTTTTATGTTCTTTAATTTACACAGACCTATTCTATTGCATGAATTTCACTAAAGTTGATAATGCATTTGCACTCCAGCTTTTCACAACTATAACTGTCAATGAGCCTGCTCCTGGTCTCAAGACTATTTTTAGCTTTAGAGTTCCTGATCAAAGGTCTGGAAAGGTACGATAAATCAGGCATTTTGTATGAGAAGGTTTGATTCTTCACCAGAAACCATGATTTACTAAATTTGAGAAACTTCATCATGAAACAGGTGGAAGTCCAGTACTTACATGACTATGCTGGAATAAGCACCAGTGTGGGTTTAACAGCAAACCCAATTGTCAACTTCTCCGGCGTTGTAGGAACTAATGTACTTGCCCTTGGTACTGATGTTTCTTTTGACACCAAAATTGGGGAGTTAACTAAATTCAATGCTGGATTGAACTTCACCAAAGATGATTTGGTTGCCTCATTGACTGTGTGAGTAATTGTTGTCCCTTTTGAGAGAATTCTTCTAATTTAAGTGATCTGATCATTGCACCTTCTATAAGTATGTGGGAACTATGGAAATTTCAAATTGATCTTGAGCCTGTCTGTTCTGCTTGTGAATGACTTGGGGAAAAGTACTATTGTAGTTTTGTAAAGCTTCAGAGCTGATGATTAACAAACCTCATGAGGCTCCATTATAATAGCAATTTCCTCTCTTGTTTTAAGTTCTGTTTACATGTAGTGACCTCACCTAGTGAGATAAGACTTTTTGAAATATTTTCCTATTCGAATATACCGTATAAACGCTCCTTCTCTGGTCCGTTGTGTTTACACTAATTGATAGTATGAACTTACATTTTTGCATGTATGATGAATTCTCGTGTGCAGGAATGACAAAGGTGATACCCTGAATGCTTCATACTACCATACAGTGAATCACTTGACCAACACAGCTGTTGGTGCTGAGGTAACTCACCAATTCTCAACCAATGAGAACACCCTCACACTTGGGACCCAGCATGCATTGGATCCATTGACGACTGTGAAGGCTCGGGTCAACAACTTGGGCAAGGCAAATGCTCTCCTCCAGCACGAGTGGCGTCCAAGATCGTTCTTCACCATTTCTGGGGAGGTTGACACTAAGGCCATTGAGAAGAGTGCAAAGGTTGGATTGGGTTTGGCCCTCAAACCCTAAGGAATTTTGAGCCATCCTGGCAAGAGCATTGAGGTAGTTAGGCATTGGGAAAAGCACATAGCTGTCTGTTGGACTGAATTGTTTGTTCTAGGTTGTTGTCTTGGACGGAAGTGTTCATGATATTTTGATGCATTGAGCAAATTTAAGGTTGTATAAATAAGTGATAGACTATTTCTATAAACCAAATGTTATTCGAAAATCACCACATTATTTTGAAAGTCTTTCTGGATATGAGGATTGAGGCTCATTATTGAGGTTTCAACCTGCGAGTGCATTGTGGATAATTAAACTTCCTGCCCTTCAAATTAAAGTTTTTATACAAAAACAGTAAATAATTTTACTGAAATATTCTTCTTTCAATTTTTATAAGATGCTTTAATGAAATATTTGGAATAAAGTGGAAATAAAAGTTTTAATATTTTACTGGAAGCTGAAAATGCTAATTTAATGACTTTTTAATTTTGTCAATCAATGAATTATTTATATCTTGTATCTCAATGAGCTAACTCGAGGAGACAGTTTTTGTGGCTTTGTATGCTTTTGCCATTGTAGGGCCAGCAATTTGCATTGTCTTTCACTCCCTGTATTTTTGGTTGGATTAGGGATATGTTTGAAGGAAATAATTGATATGTTAGATAAAAAATCAAATGAATGGTTAGTTTTTTTTTTTTTTTTTTAAAAAAAAAGTTAGAAGAATAATTTTACTAAGC
The DNA here is from genome assembly GCA_007407185.1 of Glycine tomentella. Lineage (NCBI taxonomy): Eukaryota > Viridiplantae > Streptophyta > Magnoliopsida > Fabales > Fabaceae > Glycine > Glycine tomentella. Next base: position 2,006,486 of record PYAF01004537.1, on the reverse strand, counting down.
CAATGTGGTCTATAGGCACTGAGATTTGAAGCCATTGCAAGGTCCTGCTCTGGTGTTATTTCTTTGTTTGAGAAGAGCTAATTGCTCCTTTTTCATAGAGTCCAAGACAACTCAAACTCTAGCAGCATGAATGGTTAGTTGAAAGTTAAATAGTAATTTTTAAGTAAAAGATAGTTAGATAAAAAAATTGAATGAATGGGTTGTTGAAATTTAATTAATCAATCAAACATCAAATGTAAGATTTTATTAAGGGAAATACTTTTTGAAGTCAAATAGGATTATTGTAGGTAGAAAAACTATCCTTTCGTGTACTTAATTGTTACTCAAGATTTAAAGTTTGTGTTCGGTTTCTCAGCGGTGAAACCAGCCACCGAGCATAAAATACGTTAAAAAAAAAAAAATCAACGCTACAAAGTGTTGCTTCACTGTTACTGTGGATAGAGGGAATCGATTTTGGTGCAACTACTGATAACCAAAAACACAAAAACTCTAGACTAATAATTAAGTTAGAATAATTTGACGTTAGTTGATATGTGCAATGTCACGTTGGGTGGTGAATATGATAAAAGTATTAGAAAAATGGAGATAATTATATAATGTAAAAGAGTGTCAATTATTTGATGTTTAAATAATAACATTATTTTTATTGGTCCTTACGTCAGAAACGTTTAACTGTGCTTCCCTGTTGTGGTAAAACATGTTTTTGAATTTTGAACCTCTAAAATTTTCAAATTCAGCTTTAGTTTGAAATTTTGTTCTTATAATTTGGAAATACTCTATTTCTAATTTTCAAACTATTATAAACCATAAAAAATACCCTTTAAAGTTTGAGAACTGAAAGTAAATTATTTCTATATTAGAAGAATGGAAATAAAATAATGTTTTAGAGTGAAAATTTTTAGAAGAATTAAAATTAGGGGTGTTCATCAACCGATCTAAACCGATGCAAACCACGGTGACTAAACCGAAAAATCGAAAACCGAAATAACCGAAAATCAAAAAAATCGAAAAATCGAAAAAAACCGAAAATTTTCACTGGATTGGATCGGTTTTCGGATTGGCCGGTGAAAATCGATCCAATTCAAACCGATCCAATTATAAACCATATCTTACCCTTTATTTACTTGGGCTTATTCCCCATCATAATCCAAAAACCAAAAATCCAATACATTGCTCCTTATTTTGTCCAATTAACGTGTTTGTCTAATGAAAATTAGAAAATGATGTTTGTTTTTGTCCAATGAATGTGTTTGTTTATGTTAGATACTCCTTATTTTGATAAAAATAAGTCTCATAAGTTTTATTTTTAGACTTTTTAAAAAACCGAAAACCAATCCAATCCAAACCGAAAAAAATTGGATTGGAGTGGATCGGATTTGAAAAAAAATTCAAACCGAATAGATGATCAAATGACCAAACCGAAGGAATTGGATCGGATAATTTTTTGTTTCAAAACCGATTCAATTCAGACCGTCGAACATCCCTAATTAAAATCATATTTTCTCCTTTTATAAGCTAATATGAGCTTGACTATTACACACCAAGCAAAAGTTAATATTCTTTTTAAGGCGTAAAGGGACTTTTTAAAGTGTAAAGAGATGAGAATAGGGTTTCTTTGATGCTTCCGAAGTATCTAATCTTTCATTCATATAGAAAGGCATAAAGTGACGGCCTTTTTATTTATTGTATCTATTATACAATTATAAATAGTAGGTCAATTAAACTGTTCGATGATACAAGAATATAATTTATTACTTTGTTAACAAGTAAATATATGTGAATTATATGACTTAATTTTGGTGGAGATATATGTCCTGTATGAAAGGCAATGAAAATTCATCTTATTATTGGTACCTTGGAATTCTTAATAAGTTCATTATTTCATTTTGTCGTTCCAAGTGGCTTCTAAAAGTAATCATGCTTCAAGACCTTGTTTACCAAGGTAATCATGATACCAGCACTTTAAATCAATGGTATTAGTATTGACTATAGAACTGGGGATAAAATGCAGTTACAATTACTAATTACAAAATCAACAATTTGAAGTTGTGTGATGAGTGAAAAAACTCATGGTTTGATCTCTTATCATTTTTATATAATTTGGATCATCCTCAAAAATAAATCTAACATTAAAATTTTGAGCTCGAATAACTCCTCCATCGCACAATCTAGCTCTTGCTTAAAAATTGTTGAATTTGAAGTTCTTATAGAGTAAACAATTTGAAAAAATACAAAAAAAAATTGATTTCTCTTTCATTTTTCAAAAATAAAATACAAAACACAACAAATCGTTTTTTACAATTTAGTTGTTCAGATTTGACAAAAATAGGATTACAAAATCAAGTCAAACTATACTAATCCATTTTGATTGATTTTTGAATTTTTCTTTCCTATAACCAAACCAAACATAACCTACCTTTCTTTAACAATCAATCAACAATCCCCTCTCCCTAGATTTTTTTAAGCAAAAAAATAAAATAATGAACAATCATGATCATCATCTTCAATACAATGAATTTGGGATAAGAATAGTCATAAAAAAAGGTAGGTTAAATTAAAATTTCAATCTCTATACAGGACACTCATTTTCAATTTACTTACTAATCTCTCGTATATGATTTTTTTTTGGTGGAAATGATTTTTTTTATTTGATCACTTCATAAGAAAACATTTTTCAAATAAGTTTGTCATTTACCATCATCAGAACGTATAATTGAATAACTGGAAAAAAAAAGAAAGTATTCTTACATGTGAAGCTAATTTTCAATTTAAGTAAATGTTTCAAATCAATTCCTACAAGTGCACAATTTACAACTATCTTGCATAGTCCTCTACATCCCCTCCATAACTATTTCAAGCAAGCATATCTAGAAATAGTAAATCGTGGGGAACATGAATATCAAAACAATTTTAACTTCTAATCCAAAAGTTTGTGCAATGTTCACAGAAACAAACAAATAAATGGCCTTGTAGGAGGAGTATTGCCTTTGCAAGCAAGGCCATAACAAGTGACATGTTTGGATAAGTGTTCTCTTGTTTTATGAAGGGGTAGGTAAAGTCTCCTACTTTACATGAAAGTATTCCAATTTTTAATGGAGAAGTCAACTAAGCAAACACATTATGAATTAAAGGGCGGAGCTTATAGGCAATGTCTGTTACTACTTTTGACTTTCTTTAAGATTAATTCCCCTTATATGTAATTCGAAAATAAGAAAAAATATTTATTATGTACAATAAAATGAATTAAGGATAATTTCACACATAAAATACCAATTCGAAAAACCTTTTTTTAAAAACTAAATAAGGAATTAGATTATTAGAGTGTCTTTGGTTTACTGTTAAGAAGAATAAGTACACATTCTTATGCATGTTTCGTAAGAAATAACAATTCAGAATTTTTTATTTAATGATCATTTGAGGATTTTCAAACATTAACCAAACATGCAACTTAATCTCATGTACAGACACAAAAAAGTTTAATTTGACACAACTATTCAATTGCACATTAGATCTATGTCATAATACAATAGACTCATTTGAAAATCAATTCAAAAGCTTTTTTCCCTGTATAATAACCAAATTAAAAAATAGTATCACGGGTAAGTACAAAACTTTTAACCAAACAAAATGCATGAATATGAATTAACAAAACAGTATATATCAGTCAATGGTTGTGGAAAAGTTACGTTCGGAAAATTCTATGCATTAAACACCTTAATATTAAAAAGGCTAAAATACAATTTTTGTTTTTCTATTTTTTAAATCAATGAATTTAATCATTCATTTTTTAGTTAAGACATCTTATTTTTTATTTTTAAAAAAATCACAATTTTAGTTTCTTATTATTTTTTAATTGAGACATTTCATTCTCAACTTTTAAAATATCCACAGGTTTAATTCCTATAACCAATTTCAAATATTGATTTATATATTTTGTAAAAGTTGATTGACATATATTTATTTATTATTCATATGACAAATATTTTTTTAAAATTATTTAATTTTTAACTAGCTTAATTTATTTTAAAAAATTAATATAATACATTATCAAGTCTAAAATTAATCAAGATGCCTAAAATCATATTTTTTTAAAAGTGAGAGATAAAAAATATCTCAATTAAAAAATATAAAAACTAAAATCATGAATTTTTTGAAACTGAAATATAAAATATCTTAATTAAAAAATAAGAAAACTGAAATTACGAATTAAAAATAATAATAGAACAAAAATTACATTCTATTGAAAACGAAGGGGCACTTTCAAACTTTATTAGTCGACGTTTGAGGAAAAACTAGATTGGGAAATGCCTATGCATTATTGTATTAAGCACCTTAAAAATTAAAAAAATAAGGGGCACTTTCAAGAAGCCAAGAGGTAGAATCATTGTGCAGCAAATAGTAAATATAGAGAACTACAAATTTCACATCCACTTGCAAGATAGGATACTGAAAGAAAAACACATCTTTTGGGAAATTCTTACATAACAAATCCCTTAATAATATGATTCACAAGCAACTTGACATTAAGACTATCCTCAAACAAGTATTCAAAACTGCACATCAGTACTTGCACATAAAAATAGACACTGCTATGAATCTATCCAATATAAGAAGAGTAAAGATGCAGACATTATAAGTTCAAACAAAAGCATTTCCTGAAAAAAATCTGACACATAATATTTGTTATTTACAACTCCAAGAAAGCTTAATTATGTGAGGCGGAGGCCTGAAGGAGACCATCCCGAATTTGCACGGCAATGTCCTTAACTGCCCCAGGACCGTGGGGTATGAACACAGACGAGGACTTTGACGATGCTCCTATCTCTTTCATGGTGTCAAAGTATTGAGTCACCAGCACCATGTCCATGACATCCTTTGCAGACGTCCCGGGCACGTTCTCAGAGAAAGCAAGCACGCTGTCCCTCAGTCCATCCACAATGGCCTGACGTTGGCGAGCAATACCAAGTCCTGACAGATATTTGGATTCTGCTTCTCCCTCAGCTTTCTTGATCTGCAGTATTTTCTCAGCTTCAGCCTTCTCATTTGCAGCCAACCTCAATCTAGCAGCTGTTGATAAAATAACGAAAATGATGAGGACATAATCGCAATTGCAATGACAAAGCAAAATTTGCATCCACAAAAATACCTATATGAGCATACTGTAAGATACAGAAGTTTGTTTGAATCAAGTGTTGCAATTTGTAAATCCTAATTTATTTTATGCAGTAATTTTCCTGTTTTTTTGGCTGAAAACTCATGTTACATGCTTAAAGCTACTAAGCAAACCATATTGCGAGCATGCTTATACACAGAATCAGTTCCATTCAAAACCAACGCAAGAACAAGAAACAGTAAAGTACAACATCTGCAAGTGTTGTACATTTTATGCAAATTAAGAGTAATTTCATACAGGAAATTGCAACAAAAATATATTCACAAATATATAGCAAATTATTTTTTTCATGAGGATCCAGAACATATTACCTGCGTTTATCTCGTTCATTGCTCTCTTGACATTAACATCAGGCTCTATATCAACAATGAGAGTCTGGACTATCTCAAATCCATAGGTTGACATGGCCTAAAACATTAAGGTTGATTTAACTAGTTAATAAGAATGAATACAAGTTACAACCTTCAATGATCTACTGAAGAATATTTTATATCAAGAAAAAAAAAAGAGAAAACAAAGATTGTAGAAAAGAATGAACACCTTCTCAAGCTCCTCCTCCACAGCCTTTGCTATATCATTTTTCTGCTCAAAGACAGAATCCAACTCCAACTTTGGTACACTGGCCCTGATGACTGAAGAAATGCAAAATATTATAGCAGTTTTAAATGCAATAATTGCAGGTACATGAAATTTAAAAAAAGAACTTAGTAGAAAAGTCATCCTACATACCATCAAAAACATATGATTGGATCTGCTCCCTTGTGTTGGTAAGCCTATAGAATGCATCAGATGCTTTCTCAGACACAGCTCGGTATTGCACAGATGCAACCACAGTGACAAAGACATTGTCCTGACGAGTTAATGACAGAGTCAAACTCTAATAACAGATCATAATAAATCACATAGGAAATATCATCCATAAGTAGAATGAAAATATTTTACAATATTATTAAATCTTAGTAAAAATGAAATATTCGAAGCGAAGAGTAAATTTCCTGAACCATAAATCCAAAGAAATAAATTGATCAGGGGAAATAGGAATGGAGTAGGGAAATAAGAAGAGAATTAAAAATTCAATCTCAATTTACAGAAAACTTTATCCATTACATAGATTAATAATAACCAGTAATGATATATTACAAAAAATTCTCTTTTAAGTAGGACAGAACATTTTTCTTTAGTAAATAAGGTAACTAGAAATCCTATTAACAAAAACAATATGATTTCAGGTGAGAGAAAGACAAACTAAATAATAGCACCATGGTTCCATGAAACAAGGTAGGTGGAAGAAAGGAAGCAGCAAATACCTTGGTTTTCGTCTCACATCGAACATCAAGTTGCTGCACTCGCAGTGACAGACTACCAGCAATCTGGTACCCAAGACACCAAGGCAGGCAATGACATCCAGGCTCTAGGACATCATCAAATTTTCCAAAATGCTCCTTGATAGCCACGTTTGACTGATCGACTTGGTAGCAACCGAATGCTTGACCCATCTTTCAATCCTGCAATAGAATACCACTCACTACTCATCAAACTAGATTAAACTTGGTGAAAATTTGTATTTTTCTCCCATGAATCAGTTTTAACTTTCAGAATTCACATCACCACTTTACCAATAAAGTGATATAGTAAAATCTGAAAACAGTGCCACCAGGAATGGACTAGCAGTTTCAAAACTTCATAAATGTAATTGCAACGAAACAGTTGGTAAGAAGTCAACAAGAACCAAAAAATACAAAACAAGAAATTTCATACCAAATAAAATATTGAATTTATTACAACACTACAGTAAAACTTTATAATTGAGTTTATCCAATATATCTGACTTTTGAAAGGGAATAAAAAACAAAACAAAAGACAAACGAAACAGCAGCAAAATAACACTCAATTACCAATCCAAGAACAAAAACTCAGTTTTCAACTTTTCACAAATACACATTTGGATTAGAAATTCCACATTCTCCTTTTGTTTTCCTAAGAATTATGCAGAAAAAAAAGCATCGACATTCCAGAAAAACTAAAACGAAACCCTAAAAGTCAGAAACAGTGAAACCGGAATTATCAACCAAAACTTCGGATCCAAGAAAACCTAAAAGTTCCCCAAATTATAAAAACTGCAAAGAAAAATCAAACCCCCCACAAAAAAAAAAAAAGAGAAATGAAAATTTTGAGCTGATCCCAGAAAGCAAAACACAAACCCGGTCGACAAAAAAGATTGAAAGTACAAAATTCAAATCATAGCGCGCGACTCACGGAAGAAAATTCAAAGGACAAAAAGTGGTTCGTCTTTCCCAGCATCCAAAAACAAGAAGTAGAGAAGTTCACCTTTTAGGCAGAAAAACGCAAAATTGAATCTTAATGTTAATTCACACTTCACAGCAAGTAGATGCAAAGTGCAAAGCTGTTTATATTGTTGGGATTTTTTTATAAAAAAATATAGTATATCTTTTTTATAAATGGAATATTGTTTCTTTATTTTTTTTGTGATTGCAAAATTCTATCCATAAAAAGGAAAATCTTATAGAATAATTATAGAATAATTATATGTTAAGGTAAATATTGATTAGCACATAGGCAATATGAGCATAAAATATGGGTAAGAATTGAGAATGTCAAAGGTGAATGTGTGATTATAGATAAGATAAGAAATAAAAATATTTGATAAAAAATAATACTAGTACCACTGAGTAAAAAAATGAAAGAGCATACATTGAAGTGATTTGGGCACCTAAATGCTCTAATAAGAATAAGAGTGTGTTACAAGAGTAACACAAAGAGAAATAAAGATAGACTAAAACTGGAAAAGCTAATTAAGCAAGATGTAATGCAGTGGAATATAAATTGATGTTATTATCTCTATATTTCATGTAGTTTTTTTTTTAGTTCTTTTTATCTTTTTTTTTTTCATCTTTCTTTCACGCTTCTTTTCATTTTTTTTCTTTTGTCTTATTTTCCTTTTTTCTTCTCTTCCTCATTTTTTTTAACGTCTTTTAATCTATTATTGGATTTATCTATCACTTATTTAATTAAGTTAGATTAAAAGCACGATTGATGTTGATGTATATTTTTTTATGAAAGAGAAAATTAATTATAAAAAACAGTCCACTAAACTTTATAGGTAAACACCAATTTTTGTCCATTAAAGTATGAGAGCGATGATATATTGATAGACAAAAAATTTAAATTTAATTTTTGAATATGCAAAAAGTTTAACTACTTATTCTTACGTTTGATTTTATGAGATCATTTTATAATTAAATTATAATATTTAAGAATCAATTTGATAATAAATTATATTTCCTTTGTCCATATTTATAATATATAGTTGACTAAATTATGCTTATTACAAAAATTAATAGTTTAAAAAATTAGTTAATTTAGGTAATAATATTAAATTATCTTAAATTATGATATTTTTTCAAATTTACTCTAACATTAAAATAAATAAGGATATTTTAGTTAAAAAGAGAGATGAAATGAAATATTATAATAAGAGACAAATTTTTTTTGTTAATTATATCTTATAAATAGGGTGGATGAAATATTTTTTAAATATTAAGTTACAAAATTTTATAAATTAATTTATCATTAAATAGTCTATAAGATGAATTTAACGTGTTTTTTTATAATTAGGGACTATATTTAAATTTTTATCTTTTAGGAATCAATTTATCAATATTTCACACTTTTAGTAACCAAAATAAGTATTTATCCAACTTTTATTTACCAGATTGTCATATAATTTTAAAAATTAATATTATTCTAATTTTAAAAATAAAAAATTTTAATATATTTAAATCTAAACAATCATTTTAACAATTTGACACATATTAAACAAATTTTAAAAGAAAATAAATTATCTATATTCAAAGTAAAGATATATTTAATGGGAGAATTATAATTGCATACACGAGTAAAATTTATGTATGATCCAGTGATGAGTTGAGAAACACGTCTCTCACCCATTAAAAAAATATATAAGAATATTTTCAAGATAGTGTTGGGTTAACCCATTAATATTATCTTATTATCTGCTTGGTTTATTTCAGCTGTTAAGGGGACCACGTTGTCTTTTCACAAGTGTGGCATTACTTGCATAGCCCATAGATTTCTTCTAGGTTGTAAATATCTTCTTCCAAATTCTAATTTATATATGTATAGAAGGATTAATATAATTTATTTATTTATTCTGGCAATATTATGTTGATCAATTGAGTTGTTTCATTGTTGATTTAAATTTTAAAAAAATAGTTACTTATTATTTATCATGACATAATTAAAAAATAAATTAATTATCATAAATCTAAAATAGAATGTATATTATTAATTATATTTATTTATTATTTATTATAAAATTTAATTATAACATAATTTATGTTTAAAAGCATTTGGTTATTATAAACCTTAGTCATATAGAATAAATATTCAATGAACAAATTGAAATACTAATTATTTATAAGAAGCGTGACAATTGTTTTTGCAAGTTTGTGACGAAATTGATTTTAAAATGGGAAATTTTTTCTTTTTTTAAAAAAAAATATTGTTAGAAAGTAGATGGATCATGACGAAATTAGAACAAGAGTCTATAAAAGGCTGGGCATGAACGTGAAACAATATTAAAATTAGATTTAGGAATTAAGGTTTTTTTTTTTATAATATATATAAAGATATTTTTATAATTTTATAGGTCAGATATCTACTGGTACGGATATTATCATATTCATAACATTTTGATGTTAAAAATATCGTAAGCGGAAACTTCATCCCAACTTGAGAATTGAGACGCGGAATTGATGATGACGCCATTTGGCGAAAGTCTACGATTTTGTTCCTTATAACTATTTTTTTTCTAAGAAAAGTTTAGTCTTTGTCCTCTAACATAAATCTCAAAAACAATGTTATAATAATAGTTTTTAGCTTAATTTTAATGCACAGTTAGTTTAAACTCATTAAAAATCATTGTACATATAAATTTAAAATAACTATCATAAAAATAAATAATTTTACTACATATGATAATTTATAATTAGATAACAATATAAAAATATTTACTATTAGAATATTTAAATTAAATTCTAGTTTAAAACTGGAAAGAACATGATTAAATCATTTATTTTCACAAGTATTTCTCTAACGAAAATGTATCCAATAAAAAATTTAATGTCTTTAGTTAATTGCATGCTATTTATCCACCTATTTCTAATATGCTAAGGGACCATTTGATAATTTTTAAAAGCTTGCAAAACCAGCTTTGAGTCACACTCAAGCCACAATTTTCTCCATCCTTTTTGGTGTGCAATTTCGACTAACATCGTCGCCAAGATTTCTACAAAGAACACATTTTGACCAAGAGAACCTTAGCTTGTAATTCCAAGAGAACCTACCCAATGATTTCTGAAAATACCCCTTAGCTTGTAATTCCAAGAGAACTTTAGCAGTCTCACTAGTGTTGCACTTAACTCAACTGGAAGAGAAGGGTACCAGTTTACTTGACAAATGATGAGAGATTTCCTAGGATGACCCTCAAGATATAATATGATTTTTTTAAAGTATCAGATTTATAGGTTATAAATTATTTAAAATTTATAAATATATACCAATTTATACCGTTGGATTAGTGATTAAGAAATTCAATCAATAATTCAGTACTTTAATCAAATCAAAACTTAATCCAAGTCATATAATGTTGTCCTAGGTACCATCCGAAATGTATCAAGTATTAGAATGGAGTTAAGATCTATGCTAATTTAAATTAACAGTGAGAAATCTTGTTTTCATAACCGAATAAAAAATCATTATATATATGCATACAGATGGTACTTAAGTTGGCGTGGCGTGTTTGGATTAATATGTGAAACGGATTATGCATTGTGCGAAATTTTGGCACAATAATGAAACATATACTATTGGAGAAATCAAGGCATGAATACGCACATTCGCCATAGGCAACATCGATGTCAGCATAGTATGAACAATGAGGTATGAAATGTGAATGATATAATAGTGTTTGAATTTTTTTTGTTTGATTGCAAGAGAAGAATGATGTATATAGCTGCTGTTTCCACAACATGAAGTTTGAATTCTTTTGCAAAATACTATAACAATACCAAATTCCGAAGCAACTTCTTCTCACTGTTGTTTTACAAGGAATTTGGATATTTGCTCTAACCTCAACATCAATGGTGTTGATGTTAACACAATGCGTGAGATCACAATATAAATATCGATGAGTAAGGCTATATTTGGATTAATGTTGAAAAAATGTTTTTTGTGAATTTTAATGTGCAATTGTTTTTTTTTTTACTGAATGTGCAATTTTAAATTCTAATGCACAAAAGTGAAAGAAAAAAAATATTGTTTTGAGAATAAACATGCATTAAAAGGGAAAACCCAGTTAGGTGTATAAAAAATTATTTGCAAAACACCAAACAAGTGCACCCAAAATCGTGGGCTATTTGCCAACCTAGCATTCTTCAAAGTTGACTTTTATTGTAACAATGTATGGAGTGTGGATCACTATTACAAGATATCTCTCAATCTCAGATATAAAATAACTAGCAAATATTTCTTATATTAAAAGGCATAAATTAAAAAAAAATTAAGAGAAAGTTTAAAACTATAAGAAATAGATTATGTTAAAGTAAAACTACAACCTAGTTGAAAGATAAAAAATTAACTAAAAGATAAAAATTGAAAAACTAACTTATTAAATTATAAATGTTCTATAAAATTAATTGTTGAAGTAGTTAAAAAATGTGAAATCGTAAAAAAAATAATAAAATAATAATTTATTTAGAAAGAGTAATCAAAAAATTAAATAAATATATTAAGGATAAAAAAGAACGAAAATAGAAAAAATACTATTTAAAGTTTAAAAAATATTAGAAACTACTAAAATATTTGTTTATTGAATAATGTTAAACAAGTTTTTTTGTTAATAAAAAATAGTAAAAGTTAAATGGAATGTCTTGTTAAATATAATCATTAAGCATAATTAATTTAGGTGAATATAAAATATAATTTAAAAGATATAAAATTTAAATTTTTAATTAAGAAAAGAAGTTCATAACTGTATTATTTTAAAAAAAAACTTAAATTAACAAGATCAAGTCATTTAAAAAAAAAATGTAATACAAGGGTTATAGTTTTCAAAAGAGAATAGACTACATGCCTCTCCACATAGATGTCTCTTAGGCTTATTACCCATTAATAAAAGCTTTCTTGTTTTGTTTATACCTGAGAAAAAGAAAAAGAAAAGTAGAGTAGAAGTAAGAGGAAAATAAATAAGTACAAAATAAGGAGATGTTTACGATGTTTGATTTTTTTTTTTTAAAAAAAAGATAAAGAAAAGAACAAAGAGAAAAAAAGAAGAAGAAAGAAAGAAACGTTCAGTGCTATCTCTACTTGTTTAATTAGATAAAAAAATGAAAACAAAGGTTATTAGTAACATAATAACATAATATTAAGTGACATTTAAATTTCCTCTTCTTTCCTTATTTTCTTTGTCCATATCCATTTGATTCTTTCTCTTCATTTTCCATACTACTCCCAAATCAGAGGTTGGATTCTAAGAATTGTTTTCTCAGTACGTAATTCTTTTTTGGATAAACCCACTCTCCTAATTGTTTCGTCAATATGCCAAATTATGCAATGCTATCAAAATGGTTAATCAATTTAATTAGTTTCAAAAAGGCAAATTTAATAACACTAATTAAAGTATAAATTATAACTAAAGGAACAATGTGGTGTTCATATATAATATCATTAACACAATTGCATAAGATTCATTTTTTTTTTTATGGAAAAAAGAAACAAAAAGTTTCACACTTAAAAACCTCCATAAAAAAAGACACTCTTGAAGAATAATCCAACAAATACACAGATATAAATATAACGAATGCTAGGATGGAATTAGGGAGGTCCAAATATGCTCTCAAAATTAAATGATTAAGAAGTTATATGGCATATAATTAGATATGTATATTATAAATTATAATTTTATTATAAATAATGAGATGTTGACACATGGATAAATAATATCTATTGATTATCATCAATTAAGAATATATATATATATATATATATATATAAATTATCTCTCTTTTAGAGAAATTAATCAATAAGAAAGGAATCAAATTTATATTGTTTTTCTTTTATCTTCTATATTTTCTCTCATCTTTAATGGTATTTTTCTTAGGAATGAAGTGGCATAGTCTTGTGCTCTCCAGCAACAAAAGATCAAAGATTCTAAAATCTTCAATAATAAATTAACCATAAAAATATAAAAGCAAGTACTTTATAACAATCTCTGAGATTAGAAAAATGGAAATTAAGGGAAAGGAAATAATCAATGTCAAATAAAATTCATGCATGCATATTTTCTTTGTGTAAAATAAACATTTTATTCAATATTGTAATAAATTCGGAATTGTTCTATTTTATACTTATGCAAGTCAAAGACTTTACAACACAAAACTATTTGTCTTTTTTTTTTTTTTGCTGAATTACGAAACTATTTATGTCATGCATCAAGATTAACAACAAATATTGGAATTCAGTTATTTGTATTATTTTATTTTTTTTGTTGTTGAAAAAACTCGCTTATTTGCATGTGTTATTGTGCTCGCAATTTCCCTTAATATGTACTGAACACCATTAAATACTTGTCTAACTTTTCTTTCACATGCATGCTATATTTAAGACTGAATTATGTCTTTTAAATTTTTTATATAATCAAAATAAAAATTCAAAACTCGTTAGTTATAAAGATAAGAGAAAGGTAGATACAAGATAAGAAAGTAAGAAAAAAAAAAGTAATGAAGAATACAGGTATAATAAGCTGTTAAATTCTTTAGTGTTTTATGTGAACTGTGAATTGAAGCAAATAACATATAAAATATGAATACTCAATTTAATTCTTTAATTATTTTAAAATATTTAATTTGATCATCTAATAATAATAAATACAATGACAGTTTTTAATAATATATATGTGGCCGATTGGGTCTAAAAAAATATACATGATAAAGCAGTACATTTGTCCATGATCCAATTCATCTTTTTATTTTTCAAATCTAGTGAATTATTAATTATCACTTTATGGATCAAATACAAGCTAACATAACGTTTTTCTTTTCATATTTAGATTTCTCTTAAAATTATTATTAAAAAATTAAATATTGTTTTAGACCTTGCAATTTAACACTTTTTACAAAATTATTATTTTTTGTTTTAGCTCTTAAAATAGTTTAAATAATATTTTAAACAGAGAACATTATTTAAAACGTTGTAAGGATGAAAAAAATATAAATATAATTTGCAAGATTAAAAATAAAATAATAATTTTGTAAGGGCGAAATGAAAAAAAATGTTAAATTGCAAAAACTAAAAATATATTTAAGCCTAAAAATTAAATAAATAATTTGCCCCACCGATGAAAATACAAGAGGGAGAGCTTTGTGCGACCACGAAAGGGTGAGAGAAAATATTTTAAAAAGATAAGAATTATTTATATTTTTCCTTAAAAAAATATTTTTGTAAATACTACTAGAAGGTGTTCCCTTAAAATCTCCTATTTAAACTTTATGTATGAAAAAAATATAATTAAAAGAAAACATCCTATTAAAAGTGATTTGATAAGTTCTTCGATAATAACAGAAAATGAGTATTTTGAAAAGGAAAAAAAAATTAAAAAGTATTTTTCTAATTTTATAATTTTTAATAAATTATAACCAATAAAAAGTATTTTTCTTACACTTCTCCTTATTAAATAATAAGATGAGCTTATCTTAGCCAAGTGGTAATCCCAGGAGGTGTTCAGCCCACGTTAGAAACTTATAACACTACCACAGGTTGTGACTTGTAACCCTAAGGCAAACATGTGGAGCACCATTTTTGGATTATCCCAAGGCAAACATGTGGAGCACCATTTTTGGAGATATCACTATCAATTGGACTTCCTAATCGATACCCACTCTTCTTTCATAAAAGATGGTAGTTGAATTTTGAAATGTAGAAGGGAAGCTGAAGACTATTCCATTTCATGAGTATTTTCTTATTATTTTGATGGGATCCAACCTAGATTATTTTTCTACAAATTCATCATGATCATGATGTGTTCTTAATTGAATTATATCCATTAAATTTCATGAGTATTTTCTAATTAATAACTTTTTGAAATAAATAAAAAGGTTGAGAGATTAGCATAAACTTAAATATCCTAATATTTTATTTATTCCTTCATACAAATATTATATGATTCTCTAGAAACAAATTTATCCTCTTTCTTTCTCCTTTAAAATCACACTCCTAAAAATACCTAAAAGAAACAAAAAAAAAATAAAGGGAGGAAAATGGCACCCAATTCCAAGGTCACGACATATTAAAATAAATTTGAATATTTTAAAAAATCATAATTTTGTTGTATTTTTAAATGTTTTTATTAAAAATAAAATCATCCTAGCTTGCTCTAGCAATTGCATGACTTTTCGTTTCCACATTCGCTGTGAATGACACTTGAAACACTTGTGTATGCACATTGCAAAGATAGCATTGCGTTTCCAAGTCAGCGATGAGGACAATTTATTTGAAAAATAATAATAATAATTATCATTATTGTAAATATAAAAAATAAAGGCAAATGTTAAAATTATGAAATTTTAATTTAACATATCTTACACATATAAAAAAAACAATTGGACTCTCAAATCAAAATATTTGAATAAAAAATAATGAACTTGTAAGGAAAGTGAGAAACTTAGCACAAAGTGCACTCAAATATATAAAAATGAAAGAACAAAATACAAAAACTTAAGATATTTACTATTAATTTTATTAAAGTAACGGGGTTCATTTGCAAAATCTCAACACCACTTAGGTCCGTGACTGTATAAGTGTCTCTGTTGTAAGTTTACCATCAAAATATTAAGTGAGAACACCTAAACTTCCAGGGGTTATAAGGATGGCTTGGTAGTGATGAGAAAACGCATGGGTTTGAATTCTCTGACTAAAAAACTAAGAACTAACATTTGCTGATAATTTTTTTTTAAAAAAAAAAAACTAAACATTCAATCAAATAACTTGTATAGTATATAGTTGGAAATGCAAGAAAATTGAAAGTAACATGACACACTTGCAATAGAAAAGAATCCATTTCATATTGTACAAGCAACAAAGCTCTTTCTAAACAAACAACACATTTGACACACCGAAAAAATAAACCACAAGCCTAAAGAAACCACCAAAGAGAAACGAACCCTGCATGCTCATCTTCACTTTTTAGGTCACTCAAACATTTCTCTAGTACAAGTACAACATTTGATTACATCAATCAGTATTTACTGAAATATATATTGTCCAATGAGTGTGTAAAAATCTATGTCTAACATGAGTTAACACCACATTTGTTTCCCTCTTTACAAAAAATACATTCTAGAAGGAACGAAACCCGAGACAAGGTGGAAGAGTTGAACAATTTCAGTGAATAACAGTTTCCCACTTGC
Organism: Glycine tomentella; assembly: GCA_007407185.1. NCBI lineage: Eukaryota > Viridiplantae > Streptophyta > Magnoliopsida > Fabales > Fabaceae > Glycine > Glycine tomentella. The sequence goes on along the minus strand of PYAF01004537.1, from coordinate 1,989,809 downwards.
AAACTGTATATGACATGTCCCTACTATTACTATGTAACATTAAACTGTCTCATGCACTTACCTTATTTGAGATTATATAATGAAAATAAGACTTTAATAATTCCATCAGGTTTCAGATAAACTCTCCCAGACACACAACAGTTGCTGTATGTAGAGCTGGTGGCCTAACTTGTGGGAACTGAATGAATAGAGAATCAAATTAAAGACAGTGAAAAGTGATTCTTACCCAATAGGTTTTGGAGACTTGGTATAATGAAGGTATGGAGAACCATGTGGAACATTTGGACTAGACAATGTCCTTACAGGTTGACCCTTCCTTGGTACAGATACTAACTGTGTTCTAATACCGTTCTTATGATTCGGCATGGACATGGTTCGATCTACACGCGCAATCTGGAAGTGATAAGATGAGATTGCCATGTCCTTGAGGCTTGGCAGAGGCTTTAAAGCTCTAACAACTTCACTCATCAAGGGTCTAGATTTTGGATCACGGCTAAGGCATTGAGCAGCCAGCTGGGCAGCTTTCTGCGCCCCTTTGACAGAGAAGTGGCCTTCAAGGCGGGGATCGATTATCCGGTAGAACATCCTCCGGTCACCGAGTACAGGTCTAGCCCATTCTACCAGATTGTGTTCCCCATTTGGTCTTTTCTTATCAATTGATCGCCGGCCTGTGAGCATTTCAAGTAGCACTACTCCAAAGCTGTATACATCACTTTTTGATGTCAAATGTCCTAATCAGAATTGGAAGTCTCATGTTAATATTAAATTGTAAGTGTATCATCTATGCACAAAAAGATAAATAAAATCAAAGGGTAACAATTTCTAATTATTGTTAGGCAAAACCTGAGGTAGCTTTCTTGCTTTCTACTATTTTATCATGGTTCCTTCTTGAGTTTAAGATGAAGATCACACATTTTCAAAAAATAATTCAATAATTTAACAATATGAAACTTTTAAAAGTCCACTGGCCACCCCTTCCCCTTTTCCCTGCTTGATGGTTTAGATTAATTGAGGTGTATCCAATTATCTCAATACCACCATCATATTTTTGAATATTGAAATAATTGTTGATATCGACCCTTTTCTTATCAAAACTTGTTAGATAATGATGCTAATAATTTAGTCATAGTCATTCATCATACTTGGCAAACGAATTATAAAGTTGACAAAGGATAAAGCAGGTCGCATGGTTGGACAAGAGTGCAACATTAGTGAAAGAGGTTAAAAAAAATAGTGCCAAAACTGATCATGACTTGAACAAAATGTGGTTGACAGCTTGCTATTGACATGTTAGAGTATTTATTAGAGATATTAGTTAATTGGAGATTAGTTATTAGTTGTTCCTAGTTAGTTATTACTCAGTTAATGCCTATAAATGGCTTGATGTAGTCACTTTTACTCATTCAATCAAATAGCAATTTTATTTTTCTCTTCTCTCTTAAGCTCAACCATGCTTTCTAACCGTATTTGTAAAGGATTTTATTGCCAGATTCTTTATTTTGTACCATTGTGGTTGTGATTGCTATTGATATAATAGCTATCCTTTATCTCTCACATAAGAGTACAAGTTTTAAGTTCAGAAAATTTAAAAGGCATCAGATTCAATCTTAGGCATCATCAGTATACTTAGTACTTTGATCATCATTTAACAGTTAACACTTTTAATTTGACTATTTCTTGGAGAACAATGCTATTTAACTATTTAACAATATGCAATGAGCATATGGGTAAAGAGTTAAAAAAGGAAGGAAATAGGGAATAACTCAGAAGGGAGACCAATAAATTTGTTTGTAATGGATTAAAAAGCAGATATTCCATTCCAAACACTTTCTCAGGCTTAACGTCATAAGATGTAGGTGGAAAACAAGAAATACTTTGCCCTTCTATATTAAAAAAATTTCAAACGACGAGGAGTCACTATGACACTATGAATAGCAGTATTTATTTGGGTTATCTTCAAATCTGAACAAAGATTTTAAACAAACTACAGATGTACAGTAGGGTAGACAAATTAAAGCTTAGAAATCTAAGTACCATATGAAATAATCAGAGATGCACCTAAAATGTACATGAGAAACTTGGAACCTCCCATCCTCCCTAATATATTCTGAATACATGACATTTCCTCCTTTAACAGAAGCACTTTTAATTTCTTCTAGCTATTACAACTGGGTTTAGAGTGTAATTAATATGAAACAATCTAATTGGTGATAGAAAATAAAAGGTATCAAGGAATCGGCAGACATTTAGTATTTTAATAGTTCAACTTCTGATGTATGAATAAAAGAAGAGAAAACTCTCAATTTGGAACTTCAAAGTTACAAACATCACCACATTAGTCCTTCAAAACTTTTGTCTAATTAGTCCCTCAAAGATTTAAAAGATCACCGTATTAGTTTTCCAAAGATTTTCTCACCAATTTACAGATGTAATCTGTCACCAAATTAGTCCCTTAAAGATCTATAGTATCATCATAAGTTCTTATGTATAACTGAAGTAGTGTTAAAAATAATCTTTGTGGGACTAGTTTGACAACAAATTAAAAATTTGAGATGCTAATTTGGTGAGAAGAATGATCTTTCAAGAACTAATTTGGTGACCAAAACTTTTGGAGAACTAATGAGGGTTATGATAGCCCAAGAACTTATAAAATGCAAAAGCGTAGTTTAAAACTCGTGCAAATTCTAAATAACTTTAGCTATCTAGAGTCTTAGTTATATATTAAGTTTAAGAAACATTAATAGTTGAAAAGTAATAAGGAAGGCTCAAAACTCACCAGTCATCACATACTCAGGAGCAGCATAACCATATGTTCCCATAACTCTTGTAGATACATGTGTCTTCTCCCCCTCGGGACCATCTTTGGCAAGTCCAAAATCAGAAAGCTTGGCATTGTATTCCTATAAACATTTTTTTTTTAGTTTTTGCTTTTTGGTTGGAGGATGAATAAGAAATAATTAATACCTTCACCTACATACCGCATCTAATAGTATATTAGATGTTTTGAAATCACGATATATTATGGGCCTCTGAGCCTCTTCATGGAGAAAAGCAAGACCTTTTGCTGCACCAAGTGCAATTTTCATTCTGATAGACCAAGGAAGAGGCAGGGGCCCTTCAACATAAAAAAATTGTTGTTACCAGAAAAAGAATTAATCATGACCATGATTTTTTTTAGTAGCATAGTGCCAAGCAGAAAGAACAAATGCATTATTGGAAGAGAACCATTTTGATTTAGTTTTTGTTTTCTATATGCATGAATGCCTGTGAATTGAATAATAACTAAAAACTCCAAAATTTATGCTCATTTTCAGCCAAATTTTAACTCAAGACTGGTAAATGATAATTATTTTATTTGATATATGCGTCAAAAGTCAAGACATCCAAACTTGCTGCAGTTATAATGTGTTACACATAATTAAACAAGCAGTAGTGAAGACATGCAATACAAATAGAAAAGGTTTACCAAATAAATAAAAGGGTAAGTAGAGTACTTCTAAAGAGGTGGTTCTCCAAACTGCCTCGGGGCATAAACTCATAAACCAGTAATCTTTGGTCATCTTCAATACAGAAACCAATCAACTTCACAAGATTAGGATGGACAAGATCACCAAGATAATTTAATTCAGCCTGAAAAGAAGTAAAGAGAAAAAGAGAATGCTAACACAATAAGAACTATAACATAAAAAATAAAAAACGAAAAGGATAGAGTTGGAGAGGATATGTGAGTTTCATACAAGCCACTCTTTGTGACCCTGATGTCCATTGTGGTTAAGAGTCTTGACCGCAACCGTGAGTCCGGTACCTGGTTTCACAGGTGCAGTTCCATTTTCCTCGATCCAACCCTTGAAGACACAACCAAACCCTCCCTCACCAAGAAGACTCTCTGGTCTGAAATTCCTAGTTGCCACCTTAAGTCCATTGAATGTGAATTTTCTCAAACAAGAAGCAAACTTCAACTCCTCACTGAATTTTGGTGTGGAAGGGTTACTTTCCCCATTGCTTGCTGTTGTAGAGGACTCTTGAGGAGCAACAGTTTCCTTTGTGATTTTATCAGATACAGATTTGTTTTCCTCTGATCCAACTATCACTGATTTGACATTTTCACCTAAAAACAAGAATAAATGGACACCATTACATGATTTGATCACGGCCTTCTTAACTTTATACAACTTCATTGCAATTACATTATACTTGTATGATAACAAAATAGTAAATACATCACAAACTTCCATGCTAATTCAGAGCTACTTTTATGATTTCCTATATGATTGAATTATATGATTGTGTCAATAATTTTTCACCATAATTTAGTGTAAGGTGTGTATAGTGATGTTATTAATATTTAATTGTCAGAACAATCAGATAAAGTTTACAGAATATTTTTCTCGGCTCTTTGCCTAGCATCTAGTGCATACAAAAGAACATGCCGTGGTCCAAAGGTAATGGAGAAAAGAACGTGGCTTTGATTTTGAAAAGCTATAATTATTTGCAAATGAATTAGTTAGATCTCCAACTTCCTCAGCACAAATGCGCAACAATAATTCACATCAGTGACATCACTTTTATTGCAAGAAACTCAGAATTCATGTAGTTTCTCAACACAAATTTGCAGTCTCAAAACAAACAAAAAAAAAAAGCTTGGTTAGATCGTATAACCAAAAACGTAAAGACAAACAACCATTTTTGACCACCCAAAATTGATGTCAAATGACAAATATAACATATAACATTTTTTTTTTTAAACTAAGGAACTTTGATGTGAAAAGAAAATTACCATTATGGGCATTAGTGCCACTTATGGTGCTATCAACTTTTGATCCTGAAGGTATGCAGCTCCCAAAGAAGCTAAATCTAAACTGCCATTTTCTCTCCTTTCCACCACCTTCTACCTTCTTCTTCTTCTTTCCATTTGACTTGTCCACATCCAAACTCCCTGCTTGAACTGCATTACTCCCAAATCCCATCTTCCAAAAAACTCTCACAATTCAAGTTTCCATACCCCAAAAGCCTCAAAATTTAGATACAAAGCCACCTCAACAACTTCAAGGCCTCCAAAGTTCAAACCATCCCACTTGCAATAATTGAACAATTTTTTTTTTTGTTTCTTTTTGGTGAACCCGAATATAGTTCGGACGAAAGTCAAGGCCTAATCTCTCAAGTTACACTGCATCATGGTATTGAATGTTACAGAAAAAAAAAAGTTAGATGTTGGAAGTAGATAAAAAGAACAATATCGTCATGGTATTGAATGAAAATGTTATGAAGGATCAACAAACACATGTGCACTGGTGAATGAATGAGACCAACACAACACAACACAAACACAAACCAAGTTGTGAAACTGAGATCAAACTCCAAAGCAAAATGGGGTGGTGAGAGAGAGAGAGAGAGAGAGTTGTGTTGAAGAGGAAAGCGGGAGAGTGCTTGTGACATAGAAAAAGTTTATTTTATTTTTCTACAGCGGGTAGGTCGGGCAGGCTTGAAGATGTGAAAAGTTGGGAGTGGGGCAGGGTAGGGCAAGGCGGGCAAGAGAGAGAAAGTGACAGCCATTTCTTTTTGCTGCTTTTTGAAAACAGCACTGCCACTTGGTAAATTGGAACCTACGACATAAGACTTTTCACTTTGCTCTCTAAATTATATTCCACAGATAATGTTGTTATTTCTTCTTTCTTGTGGAAAATCATTGTGCAAAGCCAAAAGTGAAGCCTAGGCTTAGGCTACCCTCACTTTGCTTCACACGAGGTCTAGGACTATTCTTGGTCGAGTTTAATTTCTTTTTTAGATTAAGAAAAAGTTTTTAAAATTAAATATAAGAAAATTTGTATTTTTTTAAAGATAATATCAAGTTTAAATTAAATTGAATTATTTTTTTTGAGATTTTTTAAAATTGTTTTTAATTTGACAATTAATAAAATTAAATAAAGTCTAATAATAAATTAGATTATGACCAACTCTTGAAAATGATATTTACAAAAACTCTTACAAAATAAATGTATTATATATAAATCATTTATGGACAATTAATTATTTATTGTCAATGTCATAAATTTATTATTTAATAAAATTAAAATATTTAAAAGTTTAAAATATTACTGCATAGTGCAACAAATCAATATAAGCATATTAAAGATGGGATTTAGTTTTATTCAAATTAGTTTTAATAAGAACAACCAAAAAAATGAATCAAACTGTAATAAAAAAAATACAACTTATTTACACAAATTAAAAAACTATCATTTTTTTTTAAATAAACTAAAATCAAAATTTGTCTTTTTTTAGAGGAAATCAAAATTCTGTCTTATTTACAAAGACTACAAATATACCAAGTTTTTCTTTTTCCATTTATTTTTTTGGTATTCTTTTCTTTTTCTATTTAAGTCCCCAAAGAATGTTATGATATTTTAAAGTTTTGTATTTACAAATGAGACTTCATTTAGTTTAACATGATTGTTGTATTCTTCTCTTCAAAAAACATGATTGTATTCTTTAAAAAAAAAGTTTATGATTGTAACGTCCTCTATTCAGATCATCAGATGATCGGGGCTAAGATTACTAATTGTATATTTTTAAGCTCACTAACCTTGTTTTGGTGTTCATATTTTTGGTTATGATTTCGTGGTAATTAAGGAATTTGCCTGGTATTTCTGGGTTGCAGTCCTTTACAATATTCTCAACAAGGAAGCAGAGACCAAGAGCAGTCAACTTTGGTCTTTAGGGTACGTTTTTGTGATGTTAACATGCATAACAAAAGAGGGGTTTTTTTTTTTTTTTTTGAACTAGACAAAAATATATTGAGCAATAGTAATTACTAATTTTTGGATATAACAAACTTTGTATGATAAATTTATTCATTCATACGTTAATATGGATCTCAAAGTATATTTAAGATTTTGAGTTCGATTCATTATCATAAAAAATTATACTAAAATTTTGGACGCTATACATTTAAGTTCCTTAGAATCACCATGTTTATAAATGTTTAACGATTTGAGATGTGTTTGTTTTTATGTTGAAAAAGCCGTTCCATATCAATCCAACATTATTATTATTTTTTTAACAAAAAAGATGAAACCTGCATATGTTGATTAAAGTAATTCCAACTAGATTGGTATATCTCCCCATTCAAATACAAGACATCCTAAATTCATTAAACCATAAAATGAAAAGGATTAGACAAGTAAGCATGGGGGACCAAAACAAAGTTAGACTAGCACTACCTAAACCTGTAGTTAGACAAACCTGTCTTATCATGTACAAAATAAAATCAGCTATCATTTCTTCTCAGTCACTTTGAAAGTGAACAATTGCAAAGAAAATTGTGCAAACTTGAAAACCAACACACACACACACTTGATATTTCACTCACCTAGACGCTGCCTTATACAAAGAAACCAATCATTAAATTAAAATTAAGATGATAACGGTATGGAATATTTTGGTATCATCAACAATGAATATGCATAGTTTGGTAGCTTATCTTTGTGCACCACAACATTTGTTTTTTCTATAATTTTTTTGGTCAATGTAACTTAGGACATAGGAGCACTAGCACTACCATCCATTCATGTTTAGACACCTTATCTATATTTATTGTTTTCTTGACATATAGTTACTATTGATATTCATTTTGCATTATATTGGCATTGGCACTCATTGCAGGCCAACTTTATGGAAAGTTTTGTGAGCTAAGATAATTGATGAAGGAAGAGACAATGGAATCAATCATTGTCACGGTGCCCTTGATGCCTTTAAAAGGTTAGGTTGAGTCAGTTTGTTGTGGCCCAGTACTAATGTCTTAATTTCCTTGAAATCATTTTATAATTATAACTTTCTGAGATTATTCTTGTCTACATTTGCAGCTCTATTTGAAAATAGTTAAACAATTATTCATTTTTTCACAGCATAACGTAGTTTTATATTATATAAATCGTATAGTAAGATATTAATTTTATGATAAATATCTTTAAAGTTATATCAAGATAATTTTTTATTAATTCATAATACAAAACCATTCAATACATATTGTATGTCATTAAACACTTTCATATAGTAGATATATAGAAAATGTTATACATAACTTATTTGTGTGGCTTTTTGACTAAAAGAGAGTATTTTTTTTTTTCAAATTGATCAAATGAAAAATAATTTTTGAATTAATTTTCAAATGAAGGTAAGTAGTATGGATTCCCATGACTTTAAGACAAGAAGTCATAATTTTTTTGTAATTTTTATGACTTCATTAAAAATAAATTAAAAAGCAGAAATCACAAGAAGTTTACTACTTCTTGTCTTAAAGTTGTAAGATGACTTATCCTTTGAAAATTTAATTAAAAAATAATCTCATTTGATAAATTCCAAAAAAAAAAAAAACCCTCTTTTGATAATAAAAAAAATGCTTCTGTGCTTACAACCACATCACCCATGATGCATCTTAGCCTGATGTTAGCTTCATGCATTTTGATGAATTCCTGAATACGTTAAAACTAATTGAACTAGATATATGAATATATACGATTTGGAACAATATTTTAAGAATTGGGCTGGCCTCTGAACTGTTAATAACAAAAGTTTGAAGGTTGAACAAAGATCCAATCAGAGTTAATTTCTATGCCCTTAAATAATATTACGTGTATATGCATCAAGGATGCACAATGAATTTAAATATAGAATTCACATATTATATGAATATTTATAAGTTAAAATTTTAAAGATAAAAATCTCATCATTACTAAGAAATAAAATTTTATATTTAAGAAAGAAAAAAAGTATAATAAGATGTATTTTTATTAACGATAATGACGATTTATTTTATTAAAAATAGGAATCAATTTAAAAAGATAAGACTATTAAAATTGAAGAAAAAAATTACAAAAAAAATTATTTAAATCAAGACATTATTTCTATGTCTATGGATTTTATATGTTGTGTTAAAATTTAAATTCAATTCAGGATTAATTAAAATTATGTAATAATATTTGAGATTAATAAAAATTAATAAGTGAAATATTTGATGTAAGAAAACTCACCTGATTTAGTATGTCGTCAAGGGTTTCGATTATCAAATTCTTGTGCATAGAAAAATATCTATTGAGATAGACTAATCCCTTAAATAGATCTTAGTACATCAAGAAATTAGTCCTTAACTTGCAAGCAGAAAATATCTTAGGTTCATCCAAAAAAATCATATGATTACTAAGAAAGAAAAATATTTTAAAAATTATTTTTTTCACAAATGAGCAGTAAAGTTCGATACATAAGAATATATCATTTTAAAAACTTACTAAATATATTACCATAAATTCGCTTTCAAAATAAAATGCAGGTGAACACAAGTAGCTAAGGATAACATGTTTTGTAGGAAGTATTTTTAATAGAATATCAAAAGGATATTTTTGTCTTTTCATTTTGCCTAAGAGGGTTAAAAGTAAGTTGGGGGGTTTAAATAGTAAGGCCTAAAATGGAAGTGCTTGAGCCCAGCCCACCCTTACTCGCTAGAAACTGTCCAATAAAGTGCTCCAATATCCTTTTAAAGTATTATTTTAAAGTATTTTTTAAGGTTTAATTATATATTTGATAAGTTGATTATAATTAAAAATTTAATTGAAATTTTTAATTATTAAAAACTCATGTTCATTAATGATTTAAAAAATTAAATTAAATTTCTCAATTATTAAAAAAATTAATAAAATCTTTTAATTATTTTTAAAAAATTTAATTAAGTCTCTTAATTATTAAAAAATTCAATATAGTCATTCATTGTTTAAAATACTATAATTTAATTTAAGACTCATTTGTAATGTTTTATAATTGAGAGATTTAATTAAACTTTTAATTATAATTAAGAAATCAATTATATAATTAAAACTTTTTTTCATGGAAGACTTTTTTTAATCGATATGGGTCCACCGAAACTTACACGCAAGTTGGTTGTTCAAACTTCAAAGTGTCAATGCATTCATTTCAGACTTGTTAATTTCACAGGAAATGTAATCCGATGTTTCCAACAATGATGGAACGAAGCACAATGGAAACATCTCCTTCAATCCTCCCCTAACTTAATTTCCAAGAAAAAACCCTCTATCCCACTCTTGCATTTAACATTTAAGTGAATCAAATTCAACACCATCAAAAAAAACAATTAATCAAAATTCACATATACACCACCAACTACTATTATGACTTCATTACTACCTCTTACCAATTCCGATCAAGCACCCCAAAAGCCTCGTAGTGTGTTACCCTTCTTTGGGTTCATCAACATGACAATCAGCAGCGTGGTCACAATCTACCGCGCACACAAAAACAACAACACTCCCACCATAGTGTTCGTGGCTTTTGTCTACTTTGGTTCCTTGTTGTTGGACTATTGCTTCCGCTTGTACCACTCCCTACCTAAATCCTCTTCTTCATCATCTAATTATTCCCATAATATTAGACGCAACGTTAAAATCGTCATTTGGGTCTTGATTAGCACCATCATGTTGGGATTTGCATGTGAGTTTTCCACCTTTATGAGCTTCCTTGAGGCTTCATTCTTCTTTGGGCTTGTGATTAGTGGCAGCACGTTTCTTTTCTATGTGTACTTCATTTGGGAGGAGGGTGACAAGAGTGCTACTACTAGTGCTTGCTCCGATAATGATATTTGTTGCTACAATGATTATGATTATAAACCAATATTAACAGAGGCTAAAGTTGTAGATGATGTATAATGTATAATGTATAATGATTGAGGGTGTTTTGGTATGAATTTATTTACGTGTATTTGTTTATAATGAAAAGATGTTATGTTTTCATCTCGTTACTTCTTGTTTGTTTTTTGTATGTAATAAAGAAAATGGAAAAAATAATAATATTACCTTATAATTAAACACCAAACAACCTATGAGAGGAATTTATTAAAATCCACTTGGAAAATAAACAACAGCTACATCACCTAAAGTTGGAAGAAAAATAAAGTTTGACATAAAATAAAAAAATTCTCCTTTCCCCATCTAAGGACAGACCATGGTTGCTTAGAGAGTCAGCCACTTAATTTGCTTCTCTGCAAAATATGTATTGACATGTTTCAAATTAAAAGTTAGAACTATATATAATACAACACATTTTCACAAATTAGAGAACAATCCAAACCATTTATTTTTAGAATCTATTAGGCCCGGTTTGTTCAGAGTGATTTCGAGTTTCTAGTTTTTGGTTTTAAAATGCAATTTCAAAACGGAAATGCTTTATGCTAAACTAGAGTTGAGTTGGTTTTTTTAATTTCTTTTCAAAACATTTTTCACCCCACTTCAAAAACAAAAAACCAGAGAACATGTATTGCTTAGTTAGAGAGTCAGTCACTTGATTTTCCGTTTCGTAAAATATATATACTCCATATGTGTATATCCTCTATTCTTCAAAGAGTATCATCTTGCTTGAAAAATTTAATTGTTTAAGATTAAATAATTGCTTCAAAGAGTATCAAAAAGAATATTCTTCAAAGAGTGGTAAAACTATATATCTTCTATTTTATTGTTTAGGATTAAATATTTATATATAGAGCCTAAAATTATACAATTACATACTCCAGAGGTAAATATTACTACAATTAAGCATTGAAACCTAAAATAAAATTAATTGTAGTGAATGAGACATACTTAGGGTGCATTGGTTTGTAAAATAACGTGAAATTTACATTTTGCAAGTTCTTTGTACCTTGACCACACTACGTTAGAAATACATGTTATTTCTCTTCAGATTCAGCGCACAATACTTTTAAGCAAATGACTTTGTAAGTCTCCAACGATTTTTCGTTGAATTCTACATGAAAATGACACGATTTCTATATTTTGTCTTTTTCAATAAATTTTATAGCCAAATTTATAACTTAAATGATAAGAATTATTCACCAGAAACAAAATGATAAAAATTTATTGAATATATTTAATTATATTATTTAATATTTACTCAAACATACGTTGCTACTCTGACATTCAAAGCTACGTACATTCAAGAAGATATAGAATGTTATAAAACATGACTCAATGAGGATAATCCAACAGATTCAGGTTCAGAAAGAAGAAATAAATAAAAATTTGGATAAAATTCCTAAACCGTCCCACACGCTTAATTCTTCACTTCATCTTTTAAGACTCATCTTCAAATCGACTAATGGTGACATTGAAAGTTATATTAAGAAAGACAAAGAGAAGAAATATATTTTTAAAATAATCCATTAATTGTTATCTCTGCAACCGTCAGATACCAAGATGTTTGTTTATATTGAGAAAAGCCTACTTAAAGTGTAATTCACCCACAATATTAGTGGTTCAATTGATTTGCAATTTTATGAACGTAATTTTTTTATCCTTAAGAATCAGATACAAATACAGTATCAGATTTATAATAATTCATATATTTCTGTTCAACCTGAATTAGATCTCTTCACGTAATTTATTTTATAAACGTAACTAAGCATGATAACAAGACATGAAATGGTAGTATTGGAAGCATACATGGAACTCTTTTAACATTTAAATGCACCAATAGTTTCATGTCTACAAAAGTCCACCAAAACTGCTTTGAACAAACATTTATAAAGTATATATTTTTTGCTGTTCTATGATCACATTCTTCTAACGGCATTATACATACATTATACATACACGATTCATGCATGAAACTCAACATTATTCTAGACAGTGTATGCTTGCTGTATTGTGTCAATGTCAAGGCCCTTCAGTCTAACCACAGACTCAACATGGCCCTTCAGTGTATGCAGTTCTCTCAGCCTGTAAAGGAAAAAAAACGAAATGATATAAATATAAGGGCACAAAGCTAAATGTTATTTACATTCACACATAAATCATAATAATAATAATAATAATAATAATAATAATAATAATAATAATAGTTGTTATATTACAGATAAACCACTTTAGATATGGAATTATTCATGTCAAGAGTTTCAACCATAACTTTCATTTCCTGTGGACCTTAAATCCATACCATTTACATGGTTTACAACTTGAGGTGTGACATCAATTAACGTGTTAGCAAATCATGATTCCAAAAATAGGTTAGAAATAACTTGCTATCAAGTGGATGATGCATGGTGTAAACTCAATCTCTTCTAAAATAAAATGTGTCAACTACCATTTTTGTATGAATCAATGATTAATCAAGTACTAATAGTCTTAGGACTCAACCCACTAGGGTCGGCCTAGTGGTGGGGGGTTGGAGTAGCATGCATAATATTCTAGGTTTGAACCTCAATGTGACTTTTGTATACTGAAAAAAAAAATCTTAGGATCCGTCTGAGTAAACAACTTATTTAAGCACTTATTGAATATGAAATCAGGTTATGGACATATCAGAAGCTATTTTCATAAGGTCTCCCAAACACTTACACAAGATGCTTGTTATTAGATAAGTCCAAATAAGCTGGTACTTAAACTTTACCAGTGCATATTATCAGCAAACTCACTTGGGGGTAACATGCAACATGTAAGAGGCTATGCATATACAGCAAACTACCTCAAGACCAGATCATCATAGAAACACATGCATGCATGCATACCTTGCAATCTCTGCGCGTCTTCTAGCCTCTTCAGCCATCTGATTAATTTCTGTGTAACTTGTACGTTCATTGAACATCTTAGTCTCTGGTGGGTGAAGGCCATGAAGCGTCCTATGTGCATGTGCCCATTTAAGTTCGCGTTCTTCCTTTCCAAAATCTTTTTTCCTTGTAAAAGCAATCTGACGAAGATTCCATACTAGAAAATGAGCAAAAGGTTTAAATGTTGAACTAGTCCTTTTAACAGATAGGGAACACATACCCTTTGTTCAATAACAAGATCCCAAGCCCTTCCACTCAAGGCATATCGAATTATGAACTTGATAAAATCAAGTGGGATATAAAAGATGAGGTTGTAAAGCCAAACAACACCAGCCCAGCCCCATCCAATCCCTTCAATCGCAGCGAAACTCCAATTTGCATAAACTGCAATTAAGGTAGCTATCTGCTCAACAAAGCAAATGGACAGGTTATTATATTATGTTCACAATGTACATATGCCAAAAGTAGTGTTGAGTGTTTTTTTTGTCTAGGTCAAAGACCACGTGTGTCCCCCAACTCATTGGATCAGAGACTAATCCCGCTCGAGGTGCGTGGCTGTCGTTGGCCCAAGGGAATTTTGCACCCGGTGGGAATGAACACGGGTTCTCCCGCTAAATAAATCATTCCCACTCATGTGAACGCAACCGGGCCTTAAACCACTGCGCCAACCCTTTGGGTTAGTAGTGTTGAGTGTTGAATTCACTCACCAGCTGGGCAATAACAAAAGCTGCTACAAGTAACAAACCCGGACGCTCAACATATGACCAACTCCGTGCCCGTGTAACAAATATGAGGGCCTGACTAACTGTGCTAACTTGTAGGTATATTGCTGAGGCAAGCTTTCTAAAGTCATCCCTATCCTTTTTCTGAAGACTTGAGACTCCAAATGTTTGCTGAAAATTTCATAATGAGCGTCAATACAAGAAATTGAGCTAAGTTAGTGATTCAAAGTAAGAATTAGATTTTATACAAATCATAAGGATTGTTGGCTTAACAATCATGATAAATTAAGTCGATAAAAAAAGTATTTCTTACAGGGAAAAAATCTGTTTTGTATGCTGCCCAAAAGAAAATAACTGTCATCATAGCCAAATAACCACCAAGAATTATTCCAGTGGTAAAGATCTCTGCCAACTTCCAGCTATCTGGATATGGAGATGGTTTTACCCTGTCCTTTGATATTGTCATAATGGTACCTGACATAATCAAAGATTGTATAAGTTTTAAGGGTGGAAAAAAAGTAATAAGGGGATTTGATATCAGAAACAGGATCTCTTTGACAACATTAGTGGAAAAAAATGAGAAACATGGTATTTGACATTAATTATGAGGTAATAGTGGCAAAAATATCCATGACTTCACTAGTAAAAAGAGAGGGGGATCCATGTTAGTGAAGAAAAATAAGGTACATACCGTCATTAAGAATAGCAATAATCAGCACCATGAATGGTGGAAAATCAAATTGCCATATGAGGGCCAGTAACATGAAACCAAGCTGTAAAAATAAATTCAAAGTTAGTAATCAAAGTCACATGTCTAAAAGAAGAATAGCTTATACTCAAGCTTAGACTATAAAACTTACCACAATACGAATTGTGATGGAAACTGCATAGATCTGTTCAAAAGAAAATCAATGAATGAAAAGTAAATAATCATAATTATCATTTTTATAACTAAGATGGTGGATAATGGTTCTTAGGTAGGCATGTGCCATTTACGGGGAAGATGATGCAACAGAATATCCAACTTCCTAAAGTCAAAACCAAACTCAAAACATGTTAGAACTGAATGTAGGCTCACTGTGTAATTCTTCATCCTTTGGAATATTGCTCGACTGGTCAATACAGCACTGATGATAACACTGAGACCAGGTTCAGTCAGAACAATGTCAGAAGCACTACGAGCTGCGTCAGTAGCATCAGCAACAGCTATTCCAATATCCGCCTTTTTAAGAGCAGGAGCATCATTAACCCCATCACCAGTCATTCCACATATGTGTTTCCTACCTTGTAAACGTTTCACGATCTCATATTTGTGTTCTGTATTAAATAAACTCATTAAGTCAAACAAATAAAAGAGAACAACAACATTTGAAAGTAAACCATCATTATCATTTCATGCAAATATCATGGCAGAATGGAAAAACGCCACAGTTCCACGAAGTTGCTTGTCCAATGTATTTCATAGATTGTAGCTTGTTGCCACCATCAACTGAAGCAAGGTTATTGAATGTCTGCATATGTTTCTAAATACTAAGAAATTAAAGAGAAAAGAAAGATGTTATACCAGGAAAAACACCAGCAAATCCATCTGCTTTTTCAATCAACTCATCAACTGGAAAGGTAGCAATTGATACATCCTTGTTTTGGCCCAATAAAGCTGATGAAGGGTACATGTTGGTTCCCATCCCCAGACGGCGTCCTGTTTCTTTTCCTATTGCTAGTTGATCACCTAAAGAAATTGGAACTCATAAAGATATGATACCACAATAGAAGAATCCATAAATCACTCCCGTTATTATGCCCAAAGCACAAATGGTGCATCTAAAAGAGACTAGACTTGCTGTATGTACAAACCATGCAACAAAAATAGCAAATCAAGCACTTAGCCAAGAAGCAAATTTATGTTGATACTAGCCACAGTCGTAATAAGAGGTGCTATTTGGAGAAAACTTGTTTCTTTCTGTGCAATTTTGCTTCACCGCAATTACTTAACCAACAGCAAGTCTGAATCCAATGCCATTACATTCTTCCATGTTATAATTTAATATTGAAATATAGAGCCATGAGCCATCAAGAGCAATAAACATGGATGTATTACTTTCTTCTGTTTAATATATAATATCATGCAGAGGACAAATACCTGTTATCATTTTAACATTTACTCCAAGATTTAATGCCCTTCGTATTGTCTCGGCACTATCATGTCTAGGTGGGTCAAATAAAGGCAACAGTCCAATAAATTGCCAAGGCCCTCCTTGGCTTTCTTTCTTTCCATCAGGAACTTCCTGGGATATAATGATAAATGCAGTCAGTAATGACATGCATTGTAACTTGAATTTGCTATCTCCGCCACAAAAGAAAGAGCATAAATACATATGTACCTGGTAGGCTACTGCAAGAGACCGTAAGCCCCGCTCTGCAAACTTATCAATGACAGAATGAACTCTACGTTCTATCTCTGATTTATTGCATGCAAGATTCAAAATCTAGTAGTAATGAGAAGTATGAATCAGTTCTATAGTCATGTGGAACCATTATACAAAAGCAATGAGTTGGCTTGCAAAAATACCTGCTCTGGTGCTCCTTTGCTGACACGATGCATTTTACTTTCACTGTCTATATAAGTGATCGCAGTCCGCTTGTCAGTTGGATTGAAGGGTAGGAAGTGAACCTCTTCAATACCAGCCCTTGCCTAATTTTTAAACAAATTCAGATACAACAGCATGTAGCAAACAGAAAAGGCAATAGTAATGTAGGTTCTTTTTTTTTTATATATATATTAGAAACACATCACTACAACAATTAAATTGAACAGCATGTTTTGCAAGCATGAACAAGTTATATATATTATCATATATGAATCTACCTCTTTTGGATCACCCAACATGCCTACAATAGCGGTATCTATAGCATCTTGGTTTTCCAATCGCGCAGCCCGAGCAGCCATGAGAACAACAGTATCTACGTCAACTCCTTTAGCAAAAATCTACAGAAAACATTGAAAATACTTGTGTGAGAATACGACAAGGCAAATAAGAAAACAACACAATACAAAACTGACTACTACTAACCTCAATAAGATTCTTGTCAATTGTCAGTTTATTCAAAGTCAAAGTTCCAGTTTTGTCGCTACATAATACATCCATTCCTGCCATCTCTTCTATTGCTGTCATTCTTTTAGTAATAGCACCCTGCAATGATTATATAAAGCATAAACTATAAAGTCTAACATTAAATTGATTAAAAGTTGAGACTACTGCTTTTCAAGAAGCACTAATGTCTACCTGCTGAGCTAAGCGATGGGATCCAATTGCCATTGTCACTGACAAAACAGTAGGCATGGCAATAGGAATTCCTCCAATAAGAAGCACGAGCAGATTGTCAATCCCAGGACGATATTCCCGGTGTTGAATTGGGTACATGACAATGATCTCTACTATCATTCCCACAGCAATGGAACATATGCAGAAGTTTCCAATAGCAGTCAGGACCTATTTAAGGAACCCAGAACATTGCTAAGTGTCAATGTGAAACATATTATTCTAAATATAAAGGAGAAAACAAAATCAAAGGGAGGCTTGTAGAGAGCCAACAAATTTTAAGCACATATCAATGTGTTTTCATAAGTTATTTATCTATATTATGATATAGGTAGTGGTAAGCACATGGACAAGATAATACAAAACATTTTGTTATATTCTTTTCTATTTGGTTTCACCCTTTTTTTAGGGAAACCAAAACATATCACTTTTAACTATGTTCTACTTTTAAAATGGACCAAACATTAAATAAAACTCATATGTTCTGTTCCATTCCATTCTAACATGTTTGCCAATAGCTACCTTAGTAAGGTGTCACTAATGTTTGAGGTCCTTGGTCTTGCATTTAGTGACACTTAATTGCATTTGCTCCAGTGAATTGTTTATTTCCTTCTTATTTTTGGATAAATGCAGTTTCAAAGAGTTTCGGTTTCATTTTACCTTTACGTACCAAAAAAAAAAATGTACAAAAAACAAAGGATTCATTTTACCTTCTGAAAATGACCAACTTGATTTGTGGAGTCCACAAGATGAGCAGCCTTGCCAAAGAAGGTATGAACTCCTGTGGCGATAACAACTGCATTGATCTCTCCCTGCTTGCATGTGGAGCCTGAATAAACACTATCACTGGGGCCTTTCGTGACAGGAAGAGACTCGCCTGTAAGTGCAGACTGTAACACAAACCAGAAACATAAACAATCAACAAAACAAATATGATAACATGATAGCAGGAAACAAAACAGTAAAGGCAGCAAGATGCACCTGATCAATCTTCAGTGGATCACCTTCGAGTAGACGAGCATCCGCAGGGATAATATCCCCTAGCTTAACACTAATTATATCACCCGGAACAAGAATGCTAGCATCCTCCTCAATCCATTTCCCATCTCGAAGGAACTGAATAAGTATTTTAGGAATATTATTAGCAAAAGTCAAATCAAGACAAGACATATAAATGAATCTAATGTTTTCAATTAAACCTCACACCAAAATCCAAAACTATATGCTAGCAAAAAAGACATAGCATCTCTTTGAATTCATGTTTGCCCAACATGGCACAGGTTATGAAGGAAGATCAATGGCTGAGATTAACTCGTGCATGAAATACAAGGCAAATCAAATTGAAGCAAATTCTTTTCATTTTCATGAAAGTGAGTTACCAATCAATACAAACAGACCTATAATCTTCTAATAACTAATACCTTAGCTTTAGGTGCTAGACGAGCCATCAGAGCTGCGGCAGCATTACCAGCATTGTTCTCCTCAATGAAACTTATTGTTGAATTGATAATAAGGAGTGTGATAATCCCAACAAAGTCTTGCCAATCAGGAGGTTTGCCCTGAAGAATATGAAGATAAAAATTCAGGAAATAGGCAAAAACCAATAAAATAATGTCAAAAGAACTTTGTACAACCATTTCTGAAAGTCTTTCTTCTATTCTGTGCATTCACACACAGAAATCAAAATAAACATTTTCAACACAATATATAATTAAAACTTAAAAGTATGCAGCAGCTTACTCCTCCATTGGCCAAAGCAATGGCCATGATTGCTGCAGCTTCCATGACCCATGAAAGAGGATTCCACATAAATCCTAAAAACTTCAAAACCTTGCTCTCCTGTAAAATTCATAAGGAAAGACATAGAACCTCACAAACAACAAAAGCTCAGCAGAGAAACTAAAGTTGGAAGTAGAAACTAGCTTTCGATTAAGGCAGGAGTAACTCTCTTTCAAAGTTCTCCAACAAAGGGAAAAAAAATCATTCTTATTAACCAACAGTTCATAATATCATATCATATCAGTGTCAGATTTTGATAAATATATATTCCTTTCTCTTTCATCTCTTTCTCTCTCTCTCTCTCTCTCTCTCTCTCTCTCTCTCTCTTCATCACATCTCTCACCTTCTTTCTCTACTTATTTTCCCTTTCTATCTCAAAATGGCAGTACTTTACATTTTCCCATCAAATAATAGAGAAAAGGGTCTTTTCACATCTGCAAATACAAACCATCTTTCCACACTGAAGACGGGGGAAAAAGAAAAAAAAAATTTAAAGGAAAGACCTCCTTCTCTTCAAGTTTGTTGTGGCCAAAGATGGCCAACCTCTCCTCAGCAGATTCTGTTGTGAGTCCATTTGAATCACACCTCAGAGTCTGAAACACCTCCTCAAGGGGCACGTTTTCCTGCAAAGAAATTAAAAGAAAAAAAATGTAACCAACAAAGAAAAAAAAAAAAAAAACATAATACAAACAGAAACAGAGGAAATTAGCCAAAAACAGAACATAATTTAAAACTCCCAACACCAGAAAAACTCATCAACCCCATGATTTTTTTATTAAAAAAATACTAAAAATGACCAAAAAACTAAAAAGAAAAGTAAAACCGCAACATAAGAACCAAACACAAACAGTTCAAAAAATTCCATCAACAAAGGAAAACAGAGTAATGAGTTGCTCTGTTTGGTACCAAATCCACAGCTTCCTTCAAAACAGCATGCATGGCTTCTTCCTTCTCAGCCATCTCATTCAAAACCCAAGTTTTAGGTGATCCACAACAGAAAGGTGTAAGCTTCAGGTGAATAACACAATACCCAGAACCAGAAGAGAAATCACACAAAGAAAACAGTTTTTTTGTTTTTGTTTTTGTTTTATCTATCAACCCAATATAGAATGTGTTTTTTGTGACGTTTCTTGTGCTTTTGATTTCTTCTTTGTGTGTATGTCCTAACTTAACTCTTAAAGTGGAAGCTTTTTAAGGACAGCATGGTAAACACATCTATGAGGATTTCATGTACTTGCAGGTACACTCTCCTTCTATAATATTCCACAATTGTACTTATTGTGTCTGTCTTTATTTATTTGTTTATTCTTTTTTAGCTTTTCTTCCTCAATATTTAATATACATTATACATAATTAATGATGGAAACTTATAGTAATCATTCATCTATTGATATACTCCTGCTGTCCTAACGTTTCCTACTCTTTCAATAGTTAGTGTACTTTGTTAATAAAGTAATTTTTCTTCTTCTTCTTCTTCCATATAATACTATCCAAGAAAATCATGTTCAAATCAACTTTCAAATATTTAAGACAAAAATATATCTAAAATTCAAATCCAAAAATCTAATTAAATTAAATAATTTATATCAATTAATTCATATATTTAGTGATATTAATAATACAATTTACGTAAGGTTAATCCTTGTTTATAATTAAATTTACTAAAACCATATTTTGTGTATATAAAAGAATATTTTTAGAAGATATTTTTACTTTGACGAAAAATTAATACAGTAAATTTTTTAGGTGTTTTAATGTTATTTTTAATTATAATTAGAAATTCACTTTAATATATTACATCATAAAAATTAAAGTATAGTATCTTTTAGTTTTTAAAATATAGATTTAATTTTATTTTGATCTTTTTATATTTTCCCTTTTTAATTTTTTTTTGGTACATTTGTAATTATCTGGTTCATAATTTTTGTTTTATTTTAATCTCTATATACGTTATTATTTTA
>PYAF01004537.1:1908356-1955942 GCA_007407185.1 Glycine tomentella | reverse complement strand
AATTGATTTTAAAATAGTTTTTTTTAATATACAGATAAAATTTTCTTATTAAAATAAGTAAAAAATAATTTTTTTAAGCAGAAACAATTTAGTCAATCATATTAAAAAACAAAAAATTGCTCATTTTATCAAAATAAATATTTTTTTCAAAAAATAATTTTAAATAAATTCAGCCTAAGTGTTTTAGACTCAAATCAATTTTGAGTTAAGACAACCAATTATCATTATGATATTATTTTTCTTCTATTTCTCTCTTTACTTCTCAAATCAAACATGTTTATTTTCACTCTATTTCGCACTTTTTTTATTCACTTTAGTTTTATTTTATCTATTTTGATTCATTTTATTCAAACATGTAAATATAAAATAAAACGTCTTCCGAAAATTTCCGCATTCAATTTTAAAAGAATACTAAATTAGCTCTTAGAAATATTTTATTTTTATGTGTCCTTTGACAATAAATACGAAGTAATAAGTCCAAAGTTGTTATGTTTTATTCGGAATATAAAATTTAAGAGAGGATCAATTCTAACTGATGAGAAAGTCTTCCTTTGCAAAAGTTGCCTTATTTTTAGCATAAATCAGAAGACGATTTGCGTGTGTGTGTAGGTGAAAAAATTAAGCTAAGAAAATTCATTCATTTTTCAGGTTTTAATTCTTTTGGCTTTAGACAAAAGTTCTGAGTAACTCTCGTCCGTTTATCTACAGAATCCGTGTTAATTTAAGAGGCCAACCTCCGGAAAGACAATTTTTTTACCATTGCTCAGGTGAAAACTATTAACTAGTATTTAAAGACATTAATTAAAAAATTAAAAATAAAAGATTTTATTAAAAATATCATTAATACACTTTTGTTATGATTTTCAATACATTCCTGATATGAATTCTAATAAAAAATCTATTTAAAATTTCTTTACCAATATCCTTATCCTTAACACACTGATTAACAAGATTCATAATCATATCAAGAATATTTAGTTCATGTACTAGGGTAACAAGTTGCAACGTATTCACACTACATACTAATTTATCTACCTAATAGTTTTTACTTTTGTACCACTCCTTTTTTTAACAATATCATTCCTTATTTTTAACTATTATTTTTAAATTACTCTTTTTAATCTGAAAAGTTTTATAAATTACTTTCAGAAATTTAACTCCGAAGTAGTTTATAAATGGCTTCTAAAAATTTAATTCTAAATGTTAAATTCTCTTTTAATTCTGGAACATATTAAACCCTCTTTCAAAATTAAAATTTGGAAGTGATTTGTAAAAGATTTTAATGTTTATATAATAACAATGACCGTTTTATACTATCATTTAATCACAAATTACCGTTTAGATTATTTTAAGATAATTATTTGAAAAGTCAATAAATCTACCATACATAAAATGGTTTGTGATTGGATGAATGTGTAAAAAAATTTACACTGTAGATATATATATTTTTTCTCTTTTGTAAAACATTTCCAAATTAAATTTCTAGAAGAGAGTTTATAAATCACTTTCAATCATATAAGAAAAAATCACTTTCAATTAATTTTTTGAAAGATAAATTAATAATTCTAAATTAAAATTTCAAAAGAAATGGCATGCTCATCTCATTTAAATGGAGATAATTTAAAAACAAGAAGTCATACCATTATATATAAAAAACAAAAGTAGTGCAAAAATCACCCTACCTAAATAAATACATGCAGAGGCTTTTGTCCTGGCCCATGAAACACATAACAGATGCAACACAGTTTCACAGGCGTTCATTTATGGGTATTACTTAACGCACCTTGTTACTTATTTTGCTGCACCCAACTGCATTATGGATTGGATAATTCATAATACAACTTATATTATGAATTGTCCAATCCCTAATGCACTTAGAGTATAATTGTGAAATTCGGTCTGATTATTGACCTGATTGAGTTAGTGGGTCAGTGATCCAACTGCTGAATCAATATTTAATTTGATTTGATTCAATATATATTAAAAATTCAAAATTATATATGTATCTATTATATATAAGTATATAACTAACATTATTTGAGTAAATTATTATTTTTTAAAACAATGACACAAATAGAATTCAAACATGTGACCTTTAGATTATTAACTCAATGCTTCAACCAACTAAGCTAATAAGTCAACAATACTAAAAACAATTAAAGTTGATATATAACACTAAATTTTTTAATGTATATTTAATACATATATCTAAATCTTTAATTGTTTAGTTTATCTAATTTCTTTATCTTTTCTTATTTCATATTCTTATTTTATTAATTAGGGATATTATTTTTATTTTATCAATTAGGATAATTGTTAGTTATGATCCTATCAAATAAGATTCTCTTTTATTTTAATTTTATCAATTAATGAGTTATATATAATTAATTTAATTTGAATTTTGTTTTGATTATTGAATTATTTCTCATGATGTTACTTTAATATTCTTAACATAATTTATTAAGTAAAGTTATATGTGTATTAAATATACATTAAAAAATTTAGTTATTGTGTTTCTCCATGTGTGAAGGTGTGGTGTTATTTTCACACCTTACTCGTGTTAGAAAGCTCTAGAATCCCATTTGGTAGGGTTCCCTAGGTTTATGGGCGAGGGTCATGACACCATGGCATCACAACATAATAGCTAATTTTCCCTCAATCATTCTTATTAGTTCAAACACCTTCATTAGCTCGATATTTCTTTAGAGCTTAACCTTATTTTGTGAATATTATTTGGTCTCCTTTATCAAATGATGTACAACATCTTGGGCATCAAGACTGAAAGGAATAGATGCTTCATAAAATTGACCTCCTTGGCTAGACGATTCTCATCCCTTGTGTCAAGTTTGAAAGGTATGGGTGCTCGATAAGGCCAACACACCTGACCAAATAGTTTATAATCCATTAAGCATTGACCATAAAAGGCATGAACACTTAATAAGGTCAAGCTTCCTGGCTAGATGGTTCACGACCCTTTAAATGTCAACCTTGAAAGGTACGAACCCTTGACAAATGATTCACAACCCTTCAAGCATCAAGCATTAAAGGCATGGGTGCTTATAAGGCCTGTCTTCCTAACTAGATGGTTCACAACCCCTCAAATGTCAAGTCTAAAATGTGTGAGTACTTGATAAAATCAACCCTCCTTGACTAGACGATTCATAATCCCTTAAGTGACAAGATTGAGAGACATGGGCTTAGGATGACAAAAATATATATTACAATAGATAAGATTTAGAATGAATAACATCACTATTCTTGTTCACGTGAATGTGTTCATATAAAATTACTTAAATATCGTCACACATATAAATAAGTTACTTAAATTTTAGTATTTTCATAAGTGTGTAGATAGATTTCAAGTACTGTATTTTGAATACACTGTTGATTAGGACAATTATTTTATGCTTCATTTCTTGGGTTCATTAATTGATGTATTAATATAATAGCTTTTTTTTTCTTTCTATTTTCTATTAAGTATCTATGGATAGCCACAAAATCAATCAAATTCATAGGTAAACCGGTATGGGTATAGGACGGACCCATGACAAATTTTTATCTGAGATGGGTAATAGGAGACTACTACTCATGCTCACCCGACCTTATTTCCATCACTAGTGTGGGCACTTGATAAGGTGGACCTTTAAAGTACCAACAATGTCTCAAATATGATTGTTTTCCGAAAAAAGATATTTGTCGGATAAAAACACTTTTAGGTTACTTTCAACAGCCCATTTCAAAAAGAACTTTGCGTATTCAAATCTCATCCACTAAACTATGTTTATCCTCATAAAAGGAAAAGTACATCCAAAAAGAAATTAGATAAAATGTACTCGTTGACATCCCAAAACAGAAACATCAAGTTGCCTACACAAAAGCATGCGACTTTGCAAATTTGCGTTTACTTTGAACCTAGATAAGAACCAAGTGCTAATCCACCAATAGTGGTTCCTGCAATAAATCCTCCCGACCAAGCATTCTGTACACAGAACAAAGGAAATTGCATGAAGTTCTGAGTCTTGAGTATACCACCAATCAATTAGTCATAAAGTTGTTCTCCTTTTCTTTTTAAGTGAATGAGCCAATTGTTCTAGGGAAAAATTGACCCTCAAATTATGCTACATTTCTAATGCTAACTACTAAGGCATAATATCATATTTATGATTAAATACAATATAAAATTTTCCTTTTCAATATAAATTACTTTATAATTATTTTTGTCCATTATTTCCCTTATAAAAGAAGGCCACGTAAAATTTCATTTAATTGCCAAAAATACATTGACCTTTAAATAGAAGACTTCTTGAGCACTGTTTATCTAGCTTTTTAGACCTTTCTTCTAAGAAAAAAGCTCTTAAAAAAAATCATAAACAAAAACCCAACACCCCCCTACCCCCCAAACAAAAAGTTGTATAACATAGTATATGCTACGAATACGTTAGGAGGAAAAATCAAAGGGCTTACGCTATTTTAAGAAATACGTCAAATGTGGGGCAACGTGAAAGCACAATAAGAATATCCAGTAACAATTAAAGTTGAAGTGAAACTTCCAAACTAGAATATACCACGAAGCAAAATAACGTTCCATGTAAGAATTCAAAAATACAGCGTATGGCATATACAAGGTTATATTTTTAATTTTTAATAACTTGGGAAATTTTATGTCCATTAAACCTTCATATTTTTATAATCACAGGTATTTACCTGGAAATTGAAACCACCAGTTACCCCATCAACATTCAGTATCTGAAAAATTAGCATTATTGTATTACCATGCCATAGAATTATAGTTACTTCTTAAAAAAATTCAATAAAAGACACAAGTTTTAAATTTAAGCTACCTCTCCAGCAAAGAACAGGCGTGAGCAAATTTTGCTTTCCATTGTATTAAGCATAATCTTAAAAAAAATTAAAAAAAATCAGTTGAATTATATTTCTAATTAATGGAATGGTAGGGAGGAAGAAGGACAAAATTGAGAAAAGAAAGAGAACCTCTGATAAGGGCACACCACCAGCAGTAACAAATTCATCCTTAAATTGACCCTTTGTTAGGACCAAAAAAAAATGTTAAATCAAGAATACACGACAATATTAATATTAAAGAAAGTACAGAAAATCTTACCTTGCCTGTAACTTCAAATACGCAGTCCTTTAACAAAGAACCAATGGACATCAATGAACTATTTGAAATGGAAGCCCACAGAATATCTCCACTTAAACCCTACATATGATGAATATTATTTATATAATTTGTAACGATTTTTTTAGCTACAACTCTAATTAAAAAAATTAGGAATTGCTATAAAACCTGTCGTTCCAACACATAGCTCCAAAATCTTTTTGTTATGCCAAATTCGGGAGGACAGGAATTGAGTACCTTTTGTTTCTGCAAAAGGCACAAACAAAACAACTTACTTCAACCATTTTGAACACAATTGGTTGCAACTTTGTAGTGAATGGCATCATCATTGAAATTTACATGGAAATAGTCTTTTTGATCAAACTGATTATATTGAATTAATGCTAGTTTCTGAACTCATGTAAATAAAATTGTCGAAAGGAGAAATTTATATCATTTTTTTTTATCAGCGAGAAATTTATAGCATGATTGTAGCTTATCTAGATACAACTTTATACTAAATCAACAAAATATTAGATAGAGTAAATGTAAATCTGTACATGCAATTCCATTTTGTAGATTCATATTAGACATTCCAACTATCAAGCCAAACAAAAAATTTCTTCTAAACCTAAACACACAAGTTCCATAAAATGTCGAGCAAGATAAATGGATTTATGCTACAAAAATTAACCGAGAAAAGAATCTTATATATAATCAACTGTCACATCCAACTTAATACAGCATAGTATAGGTCTGTAGAATTTTGCGGAAGCACTTAAACCATAATTTACCGCATACTGAAGCTTGTGATGAGAAAGAACTGACTTCAAACTTTCCATGTGCAGATCAGGGATAAAATCCACAAAAAGTTTGCCTGCATCCAAATTATAACAATATCTGTAAAAGGAAAAATGAAAATGTTGGAGCACTTCAGAATAGAAAGAATTCACTTGCGTGAAAATGATTTACAAATCCTACCAAAAGTTACAAACAATAAAAAAAATTACACATGAAATGATTTGTAAATGATTTGAAATCCTAAACTATCATCTCAAAGCTAGTTTCATACAAGAATTCGTATCAATTTTATAATAATTTTCAAGACTCCAAGCACAGGGTATGGGAAAAGATTTTCCTTTACCTTTGTAACCTGAACTGAACAGAAAACGAGCACCCCAAGCAGATAACCGAAGAACAACCGGCCCACTAAGCCCCCAATGTGTAACTAACATGGGACCAACCTAAAATTTCAAAATATTATGTTTGTATGTTTTTCACTATTTAATCTGTGGTAATAACAAAACATACCTGAGTAAGCTGAGGTATATTCCTTTGGACATTATCCAATTTTAGCCTCGCTTTAACTTTGGGGAATGTAACCTGACAATTAAGAAAAAATAAATAATATATATATATATATATATATATATATATAAAGGACTAGAAAAGAAATGAAAAACAGAAAAGAAGCTCATGTTAATTAGAAACAACTCTATAATCACTAATCAGCCATAATGAGTTTGAATCACGAAACCCACAAGCATGCTTCTCCAATCATGTGCAACTCCATTCTAAGCATTTCTGAATCATGTAACAGGTCTAGATTATATATATAGTCAAGCTCATCATCTAAGAAACGAATTGATGCCTGGGGCCAATAGATACATTCAAAATATGGGTCTTACAAAGTCCAAACTTATGATCAAAGGAAAAAGCTCCACCGGATCAAACCTTCCAAACCCTTCAAGATTCCTGACCAGATGACTTGTCATATCTGCATTTAAAATTTGTATGTCCAAAATCCCAATCTTATGAATGGCAGCTACAGGAAGTTACTTCCAATGTTCCATGATCATTTGCATCAAAAATCACAAAGAGTATGAGCTGCTGCAGTGATGCAAACTTGCTTATTTGCTTCTTGTCACGAATTACGATGCATATAGTACCATTAATCCTGTCTTTAACTTTAAAAATAGAACATGTCACCTTCACAAGGGCAGTAGACAGCACATTATCAAAATGATCATGTTCAATAAGGTATGCTACAACTTCTCTGAAACCTGTCTCCCAAAACCTGGCTGAACATTTCAGTAATGGTTGTCCAAGAGCTTTGCCAACAAAACTTTTCAGATTGTTTGGTTAATAATGTTCCTCATCAGTTAGTTTCACAATAGTAACATTTTCGCCATGATTATTTCTAAAACAATATGCACTTTCCTAACCACTCTGAATGGGAATTAGTTCAATTCCGACTTTTATTGCCTTCATAATACCCATAAAATATCTGAGCAACCTATAACCTCAATTTGTCCGCTCTAATCACTATGCTGAAGATCCTTGCCAGTAGGTGAAAGTCAAGGGATAGATGAAATCAAATGTAAAAAATTCATTCCAAGTGAGAAGAAGCGGAGAATCATTTCTAACCACACTTAAATCATTATTCTTCAAGACCATGTCCCCACATATAAGTGAGCTTTCCTCAGTCAAAAGTCAAAACATTGAGCACAACCTGTAATTTCTTTTGCACAGTTTGGGCATTGGTAACTATCCTTCATTCCCAGTCTCACCTTCCTCCACCACCCTTTCCTCTAGTTTAGAAAGTGTGTTTCTACTGTCTCAAGTTATTGCTCATAATTGAAAAGGGAGTATTACTGTCAGTTTCTCTTATATTTGTAGTGAAATCCAAATCCTGATCCTCAATCTTAATCTAATTGGAACTGATATTGCAAACCATTTCCATTTCTAATACTATCCACTTATCATTAACAAACAGCATCCAGGGCATATTGTAAACCATTCAGTGCACAGTTGACACAGCTTTGATCAGCGGACATTGATTTAAGCTACACACTAGCATACACCTCCAAAATGTTACAGAATTGCATCAGATTTTATCTTAGTCGGTAATTTGTTAACCTCTCGCTATTATGTGGAGAAAGTAGCTTTAGTAATACTATGCATCATTCAATGTTTTCTGCTTTCTCAATCTATAACTCACAAATGAATGACGGCAACTCCCATTAACACAATAAAAAAGTAGATAAGCATGCTTATACAGTTATACTGCAAATCAATACTAAAAAAGTGGCATGGCCAAGAAAAGGGAAAAAAACAAAGGTAAATGAAAAAGAACCAGAACTTGATTTTTTTTTTTTTTAAAAACTATACAGTAATAGCTTCACAGATAGATACTTTACCCCAGACAACTCTCGCAAACGCAAATCTTCTATTTTGAAAGTAAACAAGCTTGGCACTGGATCTACAACTGAATGACCAAGCTGAGATGCAAGAGTATAACCCTGTGACAGAAAGAAATTGATTTAACAAATATGGCATGATTCATGCATCTTAATTCAAATAAATCAATTATACACTACAACCTGACGGCTACTACCACTAGCAATCAATAGATAATCAGCTTCGACACGCTCAGCATGAACAGATATATGCTGCTGAACCTCAAGAAGGAATTTGCCACTAGATAAAATAGATACTGCTGTTACAGTTTTTCTGGTCTGCACAGAAACTATTTGAGAATACACAGTTCAGCATTGACAAATTGAATGTATAACATGATAAATCCTAAATTAAAATGACTGTAAACAGAGACAAAAGAAGTGGACAATTATGATTTCTAATAATTTAATAATGCATTTCATAGATAGGGATCAAGGAATATGAATTTAACATTTCCAACTTGAACACAAACAATGTTATTAACGAATCATCCATTTTGAGAAGTGGATACTTCAAGTTTATGTAGAACCAAGATAAGTGTAGTGAAGAGAGGGTTACACCGAATTATCAGTAGGAAAGTATATTGTTGTATTGAAGGCAAAATTAACTTTTAGTAACTTTCAATTGCTTTTAGATAATTGTTCATAGTAAATTATGAAATAGAACAAAAAAACAAAGATTTTACTTGGATTTTAAATCTCCCATTTCATATATAACATTTTGGCTTAAGAAAATGGCAACTGTTATACCCATGAGGGATGAAACAGTGGCAGCTATTAATTGTTAGATTTAAAATCTGTGCCTATACTATAACAATATAACATTTTGGCTAATGAAAAAAGTGAACCTTGAACTAATATTCATATTGACAGAGAAAACTAAAAGACAAAAAGGCATGATTCTCCAGCTAAAAAATGTTTTATCTGGAGACCAGAATTTAACTTCAGAGTTCAGAGAAAGAGTCACACTGTATAAGTTAATGGACACATAAGATAACAGAAAGCTCGGTAGTTTTTAAACACAAGGTTTCATCAACCAGAATCCACATTACTCAAACAACCACAAACATTACTTAAGTCAACATACCTCCCCTTTCATTCACTTCAGACATGAGGCAATCAATAATAGAAGAAGAACTATTGCTGACCGGAAATACCCTGCCATCATCCTCAACCTAAGAGCAGTTAATTCGAAATAAGAAATGTACATTTGAAAGTTGAAAAAGAAACAAGTAACAAGCAGCTTTTTCAAAGGACAACCTTCAGTTCCACCCCTTGAGAGGCAAACCAAGACATTGTATCAACTGGGCCATGCGTATTAAAGAAAGATCCTCTCAGTTCCTTGTGACCCCTCGGATAGTTTTCTGCCAAAATCTACAAACTAATTATATCCCAAACATTTAAGTTGCCATTATTGTAATCCAATAAAGTAATTAGATGCAAGTAGGACACAACAAAACAAATATCCAAGACCAAAATCAACACAGATAAAACTCATAGAATGACCAGCTCATCTGCAGTTGATTAGAAACACCACGACACAGATAAAACTCATAGAATGACCAGCTCATCTGCAGTTGATTAGAAACACCAAATTAACTTCCGTTAATCCATTTCTCTTTAAAAAAATAAAAAAGGGCTCTTAGAAATGAAAAGTGATATGCTACAAGTGCAAGGTGGTTAACACTTAACAGACTATGCCACAAGAAAACATAAATGTGTTTAACTTCACAAGGAGAGGAGGATTACCATATTGTCAACACAATGTCCATTAGTCACATTGCACCGTCCTCCTCCAGAAACTTTCACCTGCCAATAGTACATTGAGAAGAATGAGAACACTGCAGAACTGAATAGCATGGTAGCATTATTTATCCACATGATATCATTACACAGACCTTGGAAAGAGGCTTTCCCTTCTCAATAACCACCACACTAAGATGGGGTGCCACAGTCTTGGCATGAATGGCTCCATACACCCCTGCTGCTCCACCCCCAACAACCACCAACAGCTCCTCCTTTGACTTTACAACAAAGAACACAACTTTGGAGTCTTAGTCATGTCAAATGGTGTTGGAAAGCATAGTTGGTTAGAATAAAGACAAAACTTATTTATTATCTTTTGAAGGCAATGTTCAAACATTATGAATACTAAGGATCCCTTAGGTAGAGTAGAAAGAAATGGAAAAAAAAAGAGAGAGAGAGAGAGAGAGAGAGAATTGAAATGAAAAT
Source organism: Glycine tomentella (assembly GCA_007407185.1). Lineage (NCBI taxonomy): Eukaryota > Viridiplantae > Streptophyta > Magnoliopsida > Fabales > Fabaceae > Glycine > Glycine tomentella. The sequence continues at coordinate 1,945,352 of PYAF01004537.1, read as the reverse complement.
TTAGAATTAATGTATATCTAAAAGTGAGTCTCACATCATTTTACTGTTTATTTCTCTCTTTTTTCACTCACTCTCCAAATGAAGGCATCCTAAATGTGAATGCCTCTCCCTGCAAAAGTTCAAACCTTGTTCTCCACGTTGCGGATAACACTGTCAGACATTAGATATGAACACTTCTCCCTAGAAAAATTCAAACTTTAGTTCACTATGTTGCGGGTACTAACCCCTTCCGCTAGACCCAACTCGTAACTTCTATACTTTGTAATGCTCTCCAACCAAAATTTGATTGGAATAAGAAAACATTCATAGCACTGTAATAAGTTTTGTTTTGTCTTTTAAAACAACTGAAGCAAAGGATTAAGAAAAGAAAAGGTACCCACCTTTGTGGCTTGGGAAATGGCAAGGCTAGTGCACCTCCTTGCCCTAGGGGTGAAGACAAGGCTCGTATGTTTGTAGTGAATGGTAGGAAGTAGTGAGGAAAACCCAACACAGAGAACAGAGTGGTTTGGTTGTCCAAAACCTGAGATGCACTGTCTTACCATAACATATGCAATACTTGCCATTGTCTCATCATCCCATCGGAGATGCTCCTCGGCAGTGTCAAGTTTGTGTCTTTATGTACACATTACGTTTTGCTCAAACCGCCCTCAAGTTTTCGAAAATTCTAGAAACACCCCTTAGTTTGTAAGAATCTGCAATTTTTTTTAGTTTTGCATCAGGCTAACCCAACCAACCCGTTTTGGATATGATTAATTCATCAAACCAATTTGGATCGAGTTCTTTTTACTATTTGACTTTAATCCAACTTCGTGTATAGATTGGATTTGGATAACGAGTTTTTTTTATTTATATTAAACTAGTTTTTGGACCGTGCGAACTTACAGATGTCCCGTTACAAGTTTTATAAAATAATTTTAATTTTTATGTTTATTATAACTAAAAAAAAATATTTATTTATGATATTATTGATAAAATAATTTAACTTAATTAATTTTGATTGTCTTATAACAAACAATTAAATTATTATTTTTAATAAATATATTAACTAAATATTATTATACTGGTTATCATAATAATTGAATTAAATAAAAAAGTTAAAATTTTTAAATTTTGATTAAATTTAAATAAAAACTATAAATATTTTTATTTTTTTAAAATATCACCATTTTATTTTACTATTATTTATTCATTATTTTATATAATAAAAATTTAAAAACAAATAAAATATTTAATAAAAAAATATTGTTGATTGTTTGATATATAACTATGTTAAATATTAAAAAAAACTTTTTTCTTATAACGATTAATTCATGATGGCGTAGAGAATAATTATTTTCGGTAATGATAATTGTAGTTTCTATAATAGAAAAACGAAATTAAAACTAAATTACTTTATGATATAGTAAATAAGTAATTTAAAACTTTCTTGTAACAAAAATCATTTTTACAAATTAATTTTAATTTTTATCTGTATCATAACTAAAAAAAATATTTATTTATGCTATTATTGATAAAGTAATTTAACTTAATTAACTTTGGTTGTCTTATAATAAAGAATCAAATTATTATTTTCTAAAAAATATATTAATTAAATTTTATTATGCTGATTATCATAACAATTGAATTAAATAAAAATAGTTAAAATTTCAAATCTTGATTAAATTTAAATAATAAAATTATAAATATTTTAATTTTTTTTAAAATGTCAACATTTCATAAGGAGGAGTTGTAGCTGACCAAATCCTTCACATCTTTTCGCATATTAAGCCAATAAAATGAACATGATAATAGAAGGAAAGTACGAGTTATTCCTGCATGACCACCAAGTGGAGTTGAATGAGCTTCCTTCAACAACACCTACCTGAGTTGGGACTGAGAACCAAGCACCAAACAATGCTTGTGATACAAAACACCCTCCCTTATAGAAAAATTGATATCAACAGCCTCATCATTATGTAGTTTTGAATGGATAGACAATAATTTGGAATCAGAATTATTTTCACATTTAATATGATCAACAATATCAAAAGTAACACATGAAACATCTTCCTCATACATTCAAGATAATGAATCTGCTACAACATTTGAACAATCAGGTTTATCATCAATAGTAAAATCATACTCCATCAGCTTCCATGCATACTTTTGCTGCTCTACTGTCTGAATTGTCTGAGATAGCAGCTCCTTCAAACTCCGATGATCCGTTCTGATTACAAACTTCGAACCAAGCAAATAATGTCTCCACTTCTTTACAACTTCAGTCATTGCAAAAAGTTCCCTCACATAAGCAAAAGCTACACACATTCGAGGCCCCAATTTCTTGCTAAAATATGCTATTGGTCTGTTCTCTTGTAAAAGCACAACTCTAACACCAACTGAAGAAGCATCAGTTTTGATTACAAAAGAAAGAGAAAAGTTTGGGAAAATCAGAACCGAGTGGAAGACATTGCTTCCTTGAGTAACTGAAAAGCTTTATCAGATGCATCACTCCAAACAAAAGAATCCATCTTCGTAAGATCTGTAAGAGGAGCTGCCATTGTAGCATACTGCCTAATAAACCTTCTATAATAACCAATAAGCCCAATAAATCCCCTTAACTTCTTCACACTCCTAGGAAGTGGCCAATCCATCATTGCTGAAATTTTTTTCGGGTCTGTTTTGACTCCCTCACCCGAAACCAAATGGCCTAAGTAATCAATCTTACACAAGGCAAAGCCACACTTCCTGATTTGGCTTTAAACTGGTTCTTCTACAAGTAATCTAGAGCCCGTCGCAGATGCTTCAAATGTTCCAAAAAAGAAGCACTATAAATATTGTTGATTGTTTGATATGTAACTATATTAAATACTTCTTTTAAAAAAATCTTTTTTCCCATAACGGTTCGCTCATGATAGTCCAAAGAATAATTATTTCCTGTAAATGATAATTATAGTTTTTATCATAAAAAATGAAATTAAAACTAATTTACATTATGATATAATGAGTAAGTACTTTAAAACTTTCCTGTAACAAAAATTATTTTTATAAATTAATTTTAATTTTTATCTCTAGCATAACTAAAAGTATTTTTATTTATGATATTATTAATAAAATCATTTAAATTAATTAACTTTGATTCTCCAATAACAAAGAATCAAATTATAATTTTCTAATAAATATATCAACTAAATGTTATTACCTTATACATCTGTTTCTTGTGGTTGTATACAGGTCCAAAACCACCTTCTCTCATCTTATTTTCTGTGATCAAAGATTATTTTTCTAACATTCATGGTCAAGCTCTGAACAGCTTGATTCCAAGGGTCCCATATATTTTTCTCCATAACAGGGACGATTATAGGCAGTATCGCTTTGCTGTTTTGTAAGATCAAATTTCGAATAATCATTGTTCCACATAAATAGTGCTCGTTCAGCTACTTGCCAACAAAATCAAGTCAACATCATATCTAATTCAATAAATTTTAGGTAAAATTTAATTTGAACACAGGCTTTCATATAACACTTAAGCAGTGTTTCATTGTTTCTTTGAATCTTTTGAGACTGAAGTATGTTATACTGTAGCACTACAGCTTGTAACACAGAACATAGAAATCTACGAAGTCTATAGTTGTCACAAATACAAGTTCCAACATAAAAAAGTCATATATAATATTTTGTTGGCAACATAAGTTCAACTTTCAAGCAAAATCCAATAATCATTTCATATAAGTTGTTTCACAGATAAAATGTAGAGAACTCTATGTAGAGAACACTGATTAGATAAGCAGTCCAGCTTCCAATAATTCCAAGAACACCTGAAAAATGATTCATGAGACCATGCCAAGTTGAGAGAAGGAGTATGGCAGTGTCAAGAGCACTTGAGCCACCTATAAAAAACACAAAATTTAACGGTTAACTCATGGACTAAGAGGGACTAATACTAACAGTGTTACTTAATTTTTCTTATAAAAAACACATTTAATTTGAGACTATTAGGTGTGGTGATTTACTTGATTTGAAGCACAGTTGAACCATGCATCCCAAACAGAACCACCATGCCAAACCATGTTGTTGAGGCTGAAAATGGAGTGGTCTTGCTCCTTCTCTTCTTCCCTAGTTCTGCCAACTTCATGTTCTATCACGTTTGTGACCATGGCTTCCTCTGCTTGCTTCTGAGACAACATTGTCTCTCTTATCCACAAAGCAGTGTCTAAATGTGGATCTGAAATATATAAAAAATGACACTAAATGAGACAAAAAACCATGATATAAAAACACACCGAAGATGTTATGTTATAAATTTGGCCTTCATGATATTTGAATATGACACGAGTGAAACAAATATCAATGTATGTTATGCTCTTGATGAATTCTGCAAGGGTTGCTTGGATGCATCATTCAATCCAAGCTATGCCTGAGTACTCTTAAAATAAATATTGACAAATTGAATACATTAAATTTGACATTCAATTACACCGTATCCATGTCAAGCATGGTTTTGATTGGTATATGTATCTTGCTGAGGTAAACACCGTATCCATTTCTATCTGATTTACAACATATTTGGTGCTAGTGAAGAAATTGATCATATCGGGAGTTACTCTATCAGCATCAATTTGGTCAAGCAAAGCTAGAATCAATTAGAACAAAAAAAAATGAGAAATGATAATTGATACTCAATAAATTGAATACAACACTAAATTGAAATCATGATGCCCTTCATTTCAGCCTATGTTACTATTGTAAAGAACACTATATTGTGGCAATAAATTATATCACAGAAAACAGGACAAATATTTCAAGTTATAACAGTATCTTTGTTCCTCCATGTTATAACAGTAATGCTCACATGACAAATCATGCCTTATAAAATAATCCTTCTAGACAGAACCAAACAATTGACAATGCATACATTTTAAGAGTATTGTAAGTCAATACCTGCATTCATATAAAATGTTGCAGCTATGATGACTCTCGTTCATAAGGTCGCCGAGATTCTTTAGCATGTCCTCGTCCTTGAAAATAATTGAGCAGTGAATATAAAAGAAACCTTTAGATCACTTACAAAAGAATTACTTCTAGAAGCAATGAACTCCTAACTTTTAAGTAATATGAAAAATGTAAATGAGAATTACATTGACAACAAACAGCACAGATGCATACCTACATAAGATAAATCCAAAAGACTCACCTTAGAGTTGAGGATACAACATCCTTGAAAGCATGTACCCTCTTGGCTTCTGAATACCATGAGCAGTTCTCTAGAAACAAAATGTTTCAAAATTAAATAACAACATATAAAAGGGATAATGCATTACCTGTTGATACTTTCTACCAATGAAAATGCTTAATGCTTAATGCTTAATGGTAACTCCACCACTGGGCTTAAATAAAATCCAGAGATATGAACACTGAATTTGGAATAACTTTATTAATGAAGCTTAAAAAAACAACCTGATGTAACTTGTATTGCTTTGCAACTTTTATGACTTCATAATAAGCGGCATTATTATTCAAAATGAAGTCAGCTTTTCCCATGTAACTACTATATCATTTATGTGGCCACTCAAATCTTTGCAGCAGTGATTGCTGGGTAAGAAATAAAATTGATGTTACAAAGAGCAGAGAATAAGATTTCCTTCTAGAAGAAACGAAACTCCAAAATTAACATGAAAACAAAATCTAGTAAAAATACCCTTATGGGCACAAAAATAGTATAAATATAATGAACAAAAACAAATTAAGGTACGACAATTATAAATTCCACTTTCGAGATAAGAAATTTCCAATGGTAAGGGTAATCTGAAATGAATCAATTGAAATCTAAAAAACCACAGTATAAAACATTTTTTTTTTATATTAAGACTAACAAAAGATATATTTTTTTTATATTAAATGAATAATATGAAAATTAGTTGAGATTTTAAAAATAATATTAAATAAGATAAAATTAGTTAAGATTTATTTTATATTGAGACTAACAAAAGATATATATATATATATATTATTTTTATATTTAAGATTGGAAGGAATCTCTTGTGCACATGAAGTTATAGTTCTTTTTGTGCCCTATAGCTTTCATTTCACGCCACATGTTTACGAAGGTCAAGACATCAGCTATGTGTTAAGTGTGCATATAACCTTAACTTAATCTCATTCAAAGAATATGTAAGGCATAAATGATGATATGTGTTTGTGTGCATCTTGTTTTAAGTAAATAGAGTTTTTACAAATAAGAGAAATTTGAATAGTAAATTCGGAATGCAACAAAATGTCTTGCACATAATAAACACTTCATAAAGATAGATTAGATCCTAGGTGCATTGATCCATATTCAATTACACATAATTTCATAGTGATAGATGTACGTGTTGGCTTGCCTTAAAGCTACTCTACATTGATACCACCCACTTCAATTCATGGTTTCTAAATTGTGTACAATAAATAATTTTTTAAAGAGGTTTTTAAATATGTAGTAAAAAGATAATAGCCAAATTTATTTATGTATTATTGCACACTTGTGTTCCCTTCCACCAACAAAAGGAGCGCTAATAATATTACTTGTTATCAAATAAAAATTAATATGAATTGTGTTTTGTATTTACACCTTGATGTTTTATTAGTTAAATAATAATAAGTTAAACAATTAAAGGAATTAAATAATCTAACATAAATTAACCATGTTTGTTCAAATGTTTATTTCATTTAAAATTATCATTGTTCTGAATTTCCTAAAATCTATAAAATGAAGCGTGGGATTTAATGAAATCCATGTCAATTAATATGTCTCACCAAATTTCTTCCAACACTAAAATAAAATAAATAATATATGTACAATTATTATATATAATAAGTATATTAACTTTTAAAATAATTAAAAATTATAAAAATTCTATTAATAATGTAATATTTTACAATAATCGTGTATACCTATAAAATATAATGCTAAAATTATTTAATTAGGTTTTTTTGGTCTATTAATTTATTTAGTTAGGTTGCTAACATTACATAAGACTAGACTGTTTTTTGTATTTATTGAAATATAAATTTATAAAATTATTGGCATAAACACGTGGAGAAAAACGATAGAGAAACATTGTAACCAACTAGGGTCCCCACAATACAAGTATAATAGTCATACCAACATATAACTTCAATTACTTCTTTCAACTGTTTAACGAGAAACACGTAAATACAATGAGAATAAAAACTAACAGAAGCAACAAAAAAAGGAGTCACGACCAATTTTGGATCGAATCAAAAGCATTAGACATTTTATTGAGCAACCAAATGAAAACAAGAAAGTGAGAGAAAATCAATCTCAATGGAGATATCACAAGCCATGGACGCTCTTCGAAAAAGAGCAGTGTTTGTGAAAGAGTCACTTCACAAGAGTCAGACCATCACCGATAACATGGTTTCCATTCTCGGTTCCTTTGATCATCGCCTCTCCGCACTCGAAACTGCCATGCGTCCCACTCAGGTATGCCACAATGCATTCTTATAATGCACAAAATAATGCATGAACAACATGAGACATATATTATCAATTTCAAGAAAATGGTTTTTTTTAACTATGTTAATTGTTATGAAATATCTATTGATTTTGTTAAAGATGATTAATCTCTATCAAAGAATTGAACTAATCATTTTTAGTGAGATTTTTTCTTTTCAATCACGTTTTTTTATTCAGAAGACTTAATCCTGAAACATCATTTAAAGAAATGAAGTCTAGGACCACTAGTAAAAAAATGGATTTATGATACCTATTTTTTCATTTAGAATTGCAATCATGAGATTAATTGATCAATATTGTTATTTTGTCATTGTTATTGTTCTTTCATGCTATTCACCTTTATTTATTTTTTAACTTTAGTAAATTGTTTTTTATTTTTTATTTTTCCTTTGACTCATGTTGTGGTAGATAAAAACACATTCAATTCGTAGCGCACACGATAATATTGACAAGACTCTAAAAGCAGCAGAGGGGATTTTGACTCAATTCGATCAAACACGAATGGTAAGTCTGTATTTTTCCTTTATTTCCAATTGATTTGCATCTTGCTATAATAGGTAGACAAAAAAAATCATCTACCAATTTTGATAAAGAAATTGTAGCTTGTGATCTAAACTATAAATATGTGGTTGCAATTTAAGTTGCCATTGGACATTACTATTAAAATGTCAAATGTGGTCTATTTTTATGTTTTTTGAATGAGATAATGAGAGCTTGTGGGGGTTTTTTTTTTCATGTTTATTGAATGAGAGAGGCAAAGCCCCTGAAGATCAATTAATAACCGGGAGAAAGAAAACACAATAGAAGTTACATTCGCTATAACAACGTTTAAAATAAACTAAGATTAATCTGAAAAATTCTTAGTTGTCTATCTAAGGATAAATCATAATTGGTCAGTCTATGTGCTACTTGATTTCCCTCCCTCAAAGTGTGGAACCACTCAAAAGTACCCCCTGCCTATCAGAATCCTTAATATTCCGAACCATACTAAAACAAAGATGATAGGATGGACAACCATGGTTAAGAAGAGTACTAGCCAGCTGCAACGTTAGACAATACCTTAAACATCTTGAACCCTATGCTCCAAGTTATAGAATGCAAATCATAATTGCTCAAAGCTCAGCTGCAACGTTCATGTTTATTGTTTAGTAATTGAGTGAAATTGTCTATGAATATATTTTTCATATCTAACATGTTGAGAAAGTTTTGAAAATTCATATAAGTACGACAAAATTTGTGATAGAAAATTTCCTTTTATGTTTCAAATATTGTTACATATTTTTGTTTTAGTTTTAATGCAATGTTATTTCTTGACAAATTCAAATACAAGACATTTAAGTCAGAGTGTAATTTCACTAATTTATGTCCCCTTGGATTTAATATTTGAATTGTGCCTAAATGAATTACTTGATGTGTTCATTATCATCCACGTGATATAAGAAGAATATGTTATATATGCAAGAAAGTAAGCTGTAAATATTATAAATATTAGATTTACTCTAAGAATGAAGTAGAATAGTTAAATGATGCTACATATCTCTAATGCTATGAAGCTTTGTGCTGTGAATATATTTCAATGTAGTGTTCAATTGATTTGGTTTTGTAATTAAGCAGCAATAAAGAATAGAATTTGTAAAATTTAGCTTATGTTTTATTTGATACGGAAAATTGTTAGCTAAAGATTTTCCCAAATTCGAGAATGGGAGGGGTCTCCAAAGATGAAAACAAATAAATAAAACAAAACAAAATTCTCCTCTGACTCCTTCATAAATTTCAAAGTTAAACAGTGCAACAAAATCCTAAAACCCAGCTGGTAACAATACAGATGTCCAAAGATAATAGGGAATTCTAGGAATGAGAAAAGACAAAAGTAACCCACAACAGTTCAGATTACAAACTCTAGACAAAGTCACTAAACCTAACAGGTCTATGGGAAGCACGTTTAGGCCAGGTAATAGCAATTGATTCTTAGATCTTTTAATATTTTTTTAATAGTAAATCTCATTTTAAGATTTTAATAGCAATTGACCGATCCTACTTAGAATCTTGAAAGGGCCATAAAACACCAAAGATACGTGTCGATGGAGCGATTAACAGACTTTGTTTAGCCAATTGATTCGGGACGATAGGCAGAAGGAAACCATAGCCTGAGTTTTCCCCTTATCTAGTTGTACCCCTTCCGTAGAGATTATATGCCCCAAATAATCAATTTTATGCACTGTAAAAGTACACTTAGACAACTTAGCGTAAAAAGAAAAAGATAATAGTAATCCTAAAACCAAACTAAGATGAGCTAAGTGGTCAGTATAGTTGGAGCTATAAATGAAGATGTCATCAAAGAAAACCAGCACAAAACCTCTCAAGTAAGGGCGTAGCAAATTATTCATAGTTGCTTGAAATATTGGTGGAGCATTTTTAAGACTAAATGGCATAACAAGGAACTCATAATGTCCATCACAAGTTCGGAGTGCTATTTTGTGAGTGTCCTCCGGTTGCACACGGATTTGATGATAATCGGATCGTAAGTCAATTTTCAAAAAAATAGATGCACCACCCAGTTCATCCAACAGCTCATCGATAGTGGGGATGGAGAAACTGTCCTTAATGGTTACAACATTAAGGCCTCTGTAATCAACACAAACTCTCCAAGTGTCATCTTTCTTCTTCATTAAAAGGATCGGAGAAGAGAAAGGGTTTTGGCTGGGTACAATGAGGCCATCCTTAAGAAGGTCACTAATGAGGTTGGACATGGTATGTTTTAGGGCATGAGGATAGTGATAGGGTTTTACCTTCACAGGTGGAGTGTTCAGAAGTAAAGGTATTTGGTGATCATGGGGTCGTTTCGGGGGAAGGTCATGGGGTTCCAAAAAAACCTTTGCATGGTGGCACAAAACTGTTTGGAGAGTAAGCAGTTAGTGTTTAAAAGTTGGTAGTTGGGTAACATCTTGTAGGGGTGGGGTGCAAAGGTTGGTTGGAGGTGTCCTCAATAGATACAAGGTGTACAAATGCCAAAGAGTCCATGAGCAAAAATTGACAAATCTGTTGATAAGAAACCACCTTGGTGTGCATGTTATCCCCTTGGAGAAGAATCAAAGCCTCATTAAGCGTAAAGAACATGGATGGAACTGAGAAGTCAAATGTCAAAGGTCCAATGGTGCTCATCCACTCTACGCCCAAAACTAGATCGACTTCGTGAATTGGCAACAAAAAGAAAGATATAGAGTTGGAAAATCCTTGAATAGATAAAGGAACATCGAAGCAACTTCCATTACAAGTTAGACTTGACCAATCACCTATCATAACAGGGAAACTAGGTGTAGAAGACTTAGGGAGATTCAAATGATTTGCAATGCATGGTTTCATTACATTATGTGAACTACCCGAATCCACTAACACCGTCATCAGTTGGTTATGAATAAGGCCTTGAAAATAGAGCTATTTCGGAGAAGATGAGTCTTTCAAAGCGTGAAGTGAGAGTTGGAAATGTAGCAAGTTGGGTTGAGAGATATCCATAATTTCTGTTTCGGTGGGACAATTGTCACCCATGGATGAATTATCGGGCAAATCATCCTCCAATAACAAAAGGAGAAATTGTCTTGCCCGACAACGATGGTCCGTATGGAACTTTTCATCGCAGTAGAAACATAAACCCATGGCACGTCGTTCATTTTGTTGCGTACTTGTAAGTTGTTTGATTGGCCAATTGGAGACATGTGTGGTAGTTCCGGGAGGTGGGGGCTGGTTGGGTTGGGGTGTTAAATTCGGTGCAGGGTTAAAATAAGGCCTACTCAAGGATCTAGGTATAGCATCCTTGACCTTATCTTCTATCAATTTTTCTAACCCAATAGCATTAGCAATGTTGGGTGGTCATAAAATAGTCAGCTCTCGTTGAATCTCAGGAGATAAACCAGAGATAAAGCAATTCAAAATAGTGTCTGGGGTGAGGCCATAGACTCAAATTAAAGCTGGTAGGACATGACTGAGCCTTGTTGTTTGAGCTTGAACAAAGCAGCTTGGTGATTATCAAAAGTAGATGGACCAAACCATAACTCCAGTACTCGTGAGAAGGAACCCCAATCAGGTAGTTATTGGTTTTGGTGCATCCATTTATACCATCGCCATTGCATCCCCTTTCATATAAAAGGCAACCATAAGGACTCGTTGGTATAGTTGGAAATATTGGTCTTCCTAGGACAAACAATCTAATGGTTCAAAACCATCAAAAGGAAAGAGGTGGAGTTTGGGGGTTGGATGGGAGAAGAAGGTTGGCCAAAGGTGGGTGACCCAATAGAAAAGGGAAAAGGTGTTTGGGGAGTGTGGGTAGAAAAAAGGTTTTGCAGGACAAAGGGGTTGGTAGAAAATTTTGGGGTGTGATGAAGGGAGAAATTATGTTGGTGTAGTAAGGTAGAAGGGGACAGAATATGAACCCCAAATGGTGGCTACTTTGTTCAGAATGGAGGCCAAAACTCCATGGAGAGTGTCATTCCTGGTGTCCATGGTGGATTGGAGTTGCTCATGGCGAGCTTGCAGATTTTCCATTTCAACTACCAAGGCCAAAATAGCCTCCTCAAGATCTTTGTTTGTCTTGTTCGACGCAGTGCAAAATGAAAGAACCAAATTGTTAGCTCATAGAAAGATTTTTCCCAAATTCAAGAATGGGAAGGGTTTCCAAAGATGAAAACAAACAAAATTCTTCTCTGTCTCCTTTCATAAAATTTCAGAGTTAAATAGTGCAACAAAACCCTAAAACTCAGTTGGTAACAATACAGTGGTCAAAAGATAATGAAACTTCTAGAAATGAGAAAAGATAAAAGTAACCCACAATGGTTCATACTACAAACTCTAGACAAAGTGACTAAACGTAACAGGTCTCTGTGAAACACGTTTGAGCCTGGTAATAACAATTGATGATTGGTTAATATGTATTAATGTACAAACATATTGGTTAAACTTTTATTGATTCTAATTTTAAACAATTTCCCATAAACTAGTAGTGTAAACACAGAGTCCAAAAAGACTAAAAATGAGTCGGGAGTTATTTTGACCAATTTTTTTAATTATCTTTCAAACTTTTATAAAAGTTTTGATGTATGGCTGTTTGGGTAAACTTCTCTAGAAGTATTTCTAGAAGAAGAAAATAAGAGCAAAAAGATGAGATGAGCTTCTTCATAAGTAAAAATAAGCTCTTCATTAGCTAATTTGTATGACATCTACAAATTAGCTAATGAAGAGCTTATTTTTACTTATGAAAAAGTTCATTTCATTTTTTTCTCCTTACTTTTCTCTTCTAAAAGTGCTTCTAAAGAAGCTAATGAAATACTTCTAAAAAAACTAATGAAATGCTTCATTTTTTTATATCTAAAATGGAACTAGCTAGCAAACCGTTATCATTAAGATTGGATAGCAATAGTTCTGTTTAACCACACTCATGGCAACAAGTTTTATAAAATGCACTTTACTTTCAATACTATTTCAAAAATTGAACCTCGAGATACTACATAGATGAATTAGAAAACACGCAAGAGGAGATATTTATTAAATAAAATATTTAATAGGTGGATTCTTATACTATGCATTGAAACATTTTATCCCTATAATACAAAATTCTAGAAACCTTTTGTTGAAGTTACACCTAAAAAATGTTATATATATTTAATACTTTTTTTTATTGCTATAGTCAATATCTATGTATCAACTTATCAAGCACTTTTAATGTGAACATAATATTTGTATCGATAGTATCAATAATTAACAATAAGTTTCCTAAGAGAATTATTTATCAACTTTAATGAATTGAATATTTTTATAAGATGCACTATTTTTTAGCATCTTCAAAGCAATTCTAAAAATTTATAACTAAGAAACACTATTTAATTCATTCGATTTTATTTACTCCTTAATTTTATAAATTAAATATGCAATATATTTTGCTACTTAGAATGACCATTCTTCTTTATTCCTAGAAAGTGAGAACCATTTGATCTTAAAAGTGTTGCCGCTAAATTGCAACATTTATTTTATTTTACCTAGTTTTATTTACATAAGAATTACCTTAGAGATTAAAAATGACCAAGATAAAGAACATTAATTTGTATACATAAATGTCAATGAGGAAAAAGAATATTTTTTTATTGAAGGATAACTCAAGTTGCATGTGTTTTGAATTATTTTAAAAAATTAAATAAGTTGTATCAGTGAGCTTGAGGATTTAATTTAAGAAACTCTGATTTTTAAGTATATGAAAATTCTTTCAAGCAAATTACGTATGATAATTCATATATTGTGTTATTTTTTTAATCATTAAGAATTGAACATGATATCAAAAGAATTTATAATATTCACACATCCTACTCAAATAACTAAGTTATATCTCTTATTATCTATCGTATTATTTGATACTTGGTTACTAAGTAGTTCAAAATTAAAGATTCTATTAAGGTAATATTTTCTTTTATTGCATGTACTCATGTTTCCCCCCTAATTATTCCTTTTAGTAAATAATAATTAACTTTCATGTACTCATCAATTTACTTTAGAAAAGTTTATTTGGTATTAAAAACATGTTTATATCTTGAAATTATTTTTTAATATTATCTTTGTTGTATAGCATTTAATTTTTTTTATTGTTTTTAAGTATAATATTAATATCTCATATGATAATAGTTTTTTCAATTAAATTAAAATAGTAGCAAATGTTAATATTTTTATGATTTCTATTTCTATTCAAATTTAACTATTAGGCAGAGGCTAAAATACTACGAGGGCCACATGAGGATCTAGAAACCTATTTAGAAGCAATTGATCAGTTAAGAGCAAATGTTCGTTTCTTTACTAGTAACAAAAGTTTCAAAAGTAGCGAAGGTGTCATCAGCCATGCCAACAATTTGCTTGCCAAAGCTATGACAAAGCTTGAAGAGGAATTCAAACATCTTTTGACAAATTACAGGTTGGTCTTTTAAATTTGAATTTCTACTTTTCTTTTCAATATACAGGTTTATATTTTTATATTATATTTCATTCATTCTTAACAATAAGTTATGCATTCTGATAATCAAACTTTGTTTATAAAGGATTGATACTTTATTAATGCTTTTCAATCTTTATTCATGTTTTTTATGAGCTTTCTCTATGCATAAAAGCATTGAATTTTTCCATTCTCTTTATTCATTCACAAATTCATTATTTGTCTTTGCCTTCATGCCCACGAGGAGAAAGCAAACTTATCATTTTGTAAATATTGTTGTCGTCATGGCTTGAGTTTTTGAAGTGCAAGACATACTCAAGGGTCTTTATTGTATCCTAAAGGAAATTCATCACGAAATCCAGGTTGCAACCCATGCATGAAGCAAATTAAACTTAAAGGAAAATACACATTCACGCCACACTTTTCCATTTACTTTTATAAGATCCTTTCCCACTAACATTTCTTTAAGTAAGGATTGCTATATCATGTGTGATATTTTATTATTGAAATAAATGAATAACAAATGAAAGATGTTTTGAAGAAGAAAAAAAAAGTTTAAGTAGGAGAAACACATATGTAGTTAAATCACATTGTTTGCATAACTTACTTATGCATAAACATTGTTCTTAAGGAAAGCCTATCCTACACAGCAATAATAGTGGACTTAAAGTCCAAATATTGTACCCTAAGATATAGTGTTAGATTCCAAAAATAACTAAAATTAAAGATAAAACAAGGAATCACAATTGGAAGTTATTTCAACAATTAATTCTAAAGTAATAAAAATTGCAAGAAAGCATAAATTAATGAAAATTTTGACAAATAAAGAGACTTAGATCGTGATTCCATACATGTCGTTGCAATTCCCCCTAATTTCTATTTCAATTAAACCCTAAATATACCCTCAATTACTAAAATCTCTTTACAAAATGACTAAAAAATTAGGTCATGTTCTGAGGATAAGCTTTCTTCTATTTCATTCCCTAGTTATTTATTTAGGATCCAAATTAAAAGGAGGATTATGTGCGGAGAGGTTAATTAACATACATTAATTTGATTAGAAATTTTGGTTATAATTTGTTCATACATGTCTCAAGAATTCAATTATTGTGTAGGTCAATTAATTAATAGTAGTGGATCATCAAAAATTAGTCAGTTAGGATTTAGAGTGATCAGTCCCAAATAAAAATATAAAATAACACAATAATTTAATTAAGTGAATAAACGAGAATTTTATTGCAATAGAGATTAGGGTTCAATAATATGTCTTACATCACAACCCTTGCTTAAGGGGTTTAGCTAGCAATAAGCATTGGAAAGTTTCAAACCATACAAGAAAGCATAAAGAACCAAAAAGGTAGGAATCTTTACAATTTTTTATCCTCATTTTAATCTTCACACTTTTCCCGGGCCCGTGTCCAACCTGCACCAAAAATATGATACTTTAGATAAAATCATTCATAACTAGTGTCAAAAACATCTGATGCAAGAAACCTCATATGATAATTACAACCAAAATAGGGGTTATCTCTTTCTTTTTCTGTTAAGATCTTGGTTATTAAATTGGCTAAGTAGCCTTAAAGGTATATGCATATTTTTTTTCTCTACTAAACGAAAACAAATGGATCTTTTTTTACATGAAACTCAATACAAATACATACCTTATTGTAATTTTTAATTGGTTTAAATATATTTTTTTAGTCTTTGCAATTTAGTTTTTTCTTTTTTCTTTTCATCCTTGCAATTTCTTTTATGTTTTAGTCATGGTAAAATATGTTAATTTTGTTTTGCATCCAATTTAGATAACGCTTTAAACAATGAAAAAACAATATCTAAACCGCTTAAAAGTTGAAAAATAAAATAAACGTAATTTGCAAGAACTAAAACAAAAACAAAATGCAAAGAAAAAAGCGGAAAAATGTTAATTACAAGAACTAAGAAAATATTTAAACCTTTCAAATTTAATATATAGTTATTACTTATTGAAGTTTTGCCAAAACTCTTAGATGTTTGTATTTGATGTAATAAATGAATTAAATTTCTTCATTAGCTATTTTCCTTAAGCATATCTCATTTTAGATACTTGAAAGGTTTATGGTCTTTTTTTATTGGACTCTAAAACTTAAAATTTCTATCATTATAAAAAGTTTAACAAAATATATCTTGATTTCAGTAAACCTGTAGAACCTGATCGCCTTTTTGAGTGCCTACCAAACTCTCTAAGGCCATCAAATTCTGGGAAGCAAAGTGAAGGTGGAGACAAAAACCATTATGAAAAACAAAGTTCAGAAACTATCACTTTTGCACTTCCAATTCTCATTCCACCTAGAGTTATACCTTTGCTACATGATTTAGCACAACAAATGGTTCAAGCTGGTCATCAACAACAACTCTTTCGAATTTATAGGTAATGATGTTTCTTTTTATTTGTATAATCAGATGACTAAGTAGTTTTACGTATTGTGTCTAAAGCTAGAAATATACTTTATCTCTTATTTCAAATTTTGATTTATAATATATGTTCCAAAATTGTAGAGATACTCGTGCTAAAGTCCTGGAACAAAGTCTTAAAAAATTAGGTGTAGAGAGGTTGAGTAAAGATGATGTTCAAAAAATGCAATGGGAGGTTTTGGAGGCAAAGATTGGAAATTGGATTCATTACATGAGAATTGCTGTAAGATGAATATAAAATTCATTTTTTATGTTGCCCTATTTTTTTTTCCAATGCATTTTTCTAACTTTAAATGAATAGGTCAAATTGTTGATTTCTGGAGAGAAGAAAATTTGTGATCAAATATTTGATGGTGTGGACTCTTTGAAAGCTCAATGTTTTGCTGAAGTCACTGCTAGTAGTGTGGCTATGCTTCTTAGTTTTGGAGAGGCTATTGCGAAAAGCAAGAGGTCACCTGAGAAATTATTTGTTCTTTTAGACATGTATGAGATAATGAGAGAAGTTCAACCAGAGGTATTATAAAGTTTATATCTTAAGACTTGTTTTACTATAGTTATACACATTAATTAGTTACAGATTAAAATAACTCTCGTTGTAAGTAGCTTTATATGATATTTAGGCTTTCCAAGTTCTCTTTTTCTAGAATTTTTTTTACTCTCTTAGGTTATTAGTTTGAATTCATGATTTCACATATCAATTTGAAGATTTGCATAGATAGCATGTCATTCTAATTCAAATGTTAAAAATCTTCCTTAACTAACCTTTAAGATAAGAAAAAAGTAGAGAGAGAAAAACAAGTAGAAACACTATATAGTATATATGATAAGAAAATGTTACTAAATAACTTTAATTTTTATGCAAATATGTCTGACATTAACTATCAAGATTGTCATTTCTTTAAATTGGCAATATTACTAATCTAGATTTTTTGAATACAATTACATGAATTTTCTTAGAATGTGAATTATACTTGTTTTCTTTGTGTTATTTATATTTATATGATATTTTCTTGTTTTTATATTTTCATTATTTTCAAAGGGGGTGGTACATGATGCAGATTGAGAGACTTTTTGAAAGTAAAGCATGCATTGAAATGCGAGAAGCTACAATGAATTTGACAAAGAGACTAGCTCAAACTGCCCAAGAAACCTTTATTGATTTTGAGGAAGCTGTTGAAAAAGATGCCACTAAAACTACTGTTATGGATGGAACCGTCCACCCACTAACCAGTTATGTGATCAATTACGTGAAGTTTCTTTATGAGTAAGTGATACTATTGTGTTAATTTATGGCTTGCTTGCAATTGCTTTGTCTTTAATTATATTTGTCTAATGGGTTATCCTTTTTTAGTATATTTTAGTCTTAATACTCAATTTGTTACTCCAATTACATTTAAGTGTTCAAATGTCTCCTGTTATTTTAAAAAACTTCAATGAATTTCTTTAAATTTTAAAATTACCACTATCAGATCCTTTCTATCTAATTGGTCTGATGTCGATAGAATTGGGAATTTTGGCAGTTGTTTATAAATAGTGATAGTTAAAATAGTCATTGTATTAATTATTATTTTAAAAATTAAAAAAAAAATCATCATTCAATTCTAACGTTGTTAGTTCAATTGAATGTAGAATACCTGAAATGGACAATTTTAAAAATTAAAAGACTTGATTGGAGTTTCTTAAAAATATCCGGACCTAATTGAACACTTAAAAATAATTAGAGGATCAAATTGAATATTAAGTCTATATTTTATTAACACAAAAAAATATTTAAAGGAATAATTCTTTTTTAGTTAATATTTCCTATTGACATGATTTCTTAAAGTAGAGCCATACATATTAATGTTTTGTTACTCTAAATTTTTGCTACATTGGATTTGAACCTTATTGTCTTCACAATTTTTACCATCTATCTCATTATGGATTCTAAATGTGACCAGTTATCAATCAACTTTGAAACAACTTTTTCATGAGTTTGATCCCAATGATCCAGAAGCACAATTAGCAATTGTTACGACAAGGATTATGCAGGCTCTCCAAAGTAACTTGGATGGAAAATCAAAACAATATAAAGACCCAGCATTGACGCAATTGTTTCTTATGAACAATATCCATTACATAGTGAGATCTGTTAGAAGGTTGGTTATTTTTTCCCCTAATATAGTATGTAAGATTGAGATTCTATGTGGGTCCAATTCTATTTTGCATTTTGTACTTGTAGGTCAGAAGCAAAGGATATGTTAGGAGATGATTGGGTGCAAATACATAGAAGAATTGTGCAACAACATGCAAATCAATATAAAAGGATCTGTTGGGCAAAGGTTTAACTTTTTAAATTTTTTAAACTCTAGAATAAGCACATTGAATTACGTGGGCACTATTAGAAATAATCTAGCTTTTAGTTTAATTTGCTATACAAGTTATATATTACTTAAGGTTTACCCCCTAATAAGGAGTCTCCAACACACAAACATTAAATTATGCAAAAAAAATAAAATATGTTCCATACCTTAAAGACACATACATATAAAATACCACACAATAACTTTCACACAAACCCATAACTACATAAAAAAACAATATATGGACCAAAAACACGAATAATTTAGGCATAATAGGTTTTGGTCTACTGGTCCCTTCTCACAATCTTTTCTAGGTCTGTTAATGCTCCATAGGAAATGAGCAACCTTATCCTTATCGCTAAATTGAGGCAACTATAACACCCTATTAGACACAACCTATATTAATTCATTTTTTTAATTTAGTTATTATGAAGTTGTGTTTAAATTTTTTTCTTGTTTTTTCCCAACCTTTTTGTGTTTCTTCCATACCTTAAAGATCCATACATATAAAATACCACACAAGAAATTTCACACAAACCCATAACTACATAAAAAAAAAAAACAATATGTGGACCCAAAACACGGATAATTTAGGCATAATAGGTTTTGGTATACTGGTTCCTTCTCACAATCTTTTCTAGGTATGTTTATGCTCCATAGGAAATGAACAACCTTATCCTCATGGCTAAAGGGAGGCAACTATAACACACTATTAGACACAACCCATATTAATTCATTTTTTTATATATAGTTATTATGAAGTTGTGTTTAAATTTTTTTCGTGTTTTTTCCCAACTTATAAAATTCAGAATTTGGAAATGGTATAGGAAGATAAGTAAAATGTTATTAATAAGTAATTACAATCACATTAAGAACCATGATCTTCTTTACATATACATCAATACAAAAATTCAACAAATACAAGAAAATTATGTCTTAGTTATTCCTAAACCATACAGCAAATAATCTAGTTAGAGCAATGTACAAGTCTTATCCTATCCCAGATACAAGTATAAAAAAATTGGTTTTTGAGTTTCATAACTTCTTGTCATCCTTTACAATCTTCGATAAATCCACATTAATTAGTAAAAGAACTTGATCATTGGGCATGACCATCATCTTTGCGTCTTCATCCAACAAGTACATACACAGAAAAGAAAGATAAAGTAGTTAGACTTGATTCTAACTTATTTTGTATATTACTAGCACCAAAAAACCGCCATCAATCAATAATAATATAGTAACAAGGAACATAGGATTCATCCAGTGCATGGGATAAGATTTATGTTAAGTTTATAGAATAAGTCTCGATCTAACGTAGTTCCAATTATTAAAAGCTTGACAAAACAGATTGGTGAATTACATTAGATACTAATTCAAACAACATAGAAATTGAGACAACAAAAAAACTAGTGAGAAATCAGATAAATTGGTCCAAAACCCACGACAAAATTAGGGGTTGAGAAATGAGTAGTGAATCAATTTAAATTGATCCAAACACATTGGCTCAAATTTTATTGTTATTCGAGTAAATCCCGATTCAACCCATTCAAATATAATGTCCTTCAACTTGAGCATAAGATTTTTATTTTTAAACCCATGAACCTGATGATCCAACCCACTGATGTGTCACTTTATTCTTAAAAAATAATATATCTTTTATATATTTATTTAATCAATTATTATTCAACTTTTTTCACACTTAAAATAATTTTTATTCTTTTGGACTCAATATACCAGTCTAAAACCAACATGTTACTGATCAAGTTGGTTCAATTTAAGTTTGAAAGAAAACATGTTCAAACCCAGCCCAACCTAAATCAAAGTATTTTCATTGGTTCTAATAATGAGTTTGGCAAAATCAATCCAATTTGATAAATGTACATCCTCATACTAGTTTTTTTTTTATTAAAAATAATATATTTTTGAGACAAATGAAAGCTTATGTATAAGATTCATGTATGAATTGCTATATTTAGTCTTTCATTTTTTAGTTACTAATTTAAAATGGATAAAATACCAATGGTTTTCCCTGAAAGCGAGTCACTATCAATTTAGTCTTGAAAATAATAAAATAACAAAATAACAAAAAGGTCCCTAAAAGTCCATATGATATCACTTTAGTCCATTAACTTTTAGTCCCCAAAATTATGTTAATATTTTCATATAAGTTACATGATTTTTTGAATTTTAGACTAAGATGAGTGGCAAATTGCACTTTTAAGGACCTTTTTGTCATTTTATTACTTTCAAGGACTAAATTGATAGTGTCTCACTTTTTGGGATGGAATTGGTCATTTTCCCTTTAAAATTTTACATAACTTGAATTTTAATGAATTTATGTTATTTTCTACTTAACATATTACATATTAAGACACACACACACACACACACACACACACTTAATTATTACCTATTCTAATCCAAATCACCTTTTCATTTTACTTTAAATTTGTTTGATGATGAATTTATTAATGGATAATGATATATGATCTTGCAGATTTTGCAATGTCTCACTATAGCAGGAGGGGATAATAATAGTGGAGTCTCAAGGACAATGGTTAAAGATAGATTCAAGACCTTTAACGATCAAATTGAGGAGATTCATCAAAGACAATCTCAATGGACTGTTCCTGATAGTGAACTACGTGAATCACTTAGATTAGCTGTTGCTGAAGTCCTGTTACCTGCATATAGATCTTTCCTTAAACGATTTGGGTACGTTCCAATTTAGCTATGTATTTTTGGACATAACTTAGAAGTTGTTCTTCAAGTGATTTTAATGTTGTTATCTTGTCATAATTTAAGTTTTACCTCAAAAATCAACATAATACAAATTTGAATTTAAGATCCATATAGATTACAAAAGTAAAATTTCAATTCTAATTCGAGAATAATACCAAAAGAACTTATGAAACAATATCTAAGTTTTGTCCTATTTTTTTCTTTTCAATTTCCTAATTTTCTCATAATTTTTATCCCTTTTATGGTAATGAAAATGTATTTAATCTTTCAGGCCCATGATTGAAAATGGAAAAAATCCTCATAAGTACATCGTCTACTCTCCTGAACATCTTGAGCAAATGCTGGGTGAATTTTTTGAAAGCAAGATTTGGGGTGAACAAAAGCGATAAATTATTTCATTGAATCACTTTCCTTTGTAATTTGGAAACTTAGGTGCTTATAATAATTGTATTAAATAATTTTTAGGATTTCACCTTTTAATCTTTCCTATCAGGTACCTAATTGGGAAATCATCATTGAAGAGTTCATGTACGAGTTTCTTTTTTGGTGTTGATTTATAAATAATAATTAAATAATCAAAATATTTAATTGACACATCTTTTTTTATTTCCTTATTCAACTACATCACATCACCAATCAGAATAATTACTTATCTTTCTACTTCTTTCTTAGTGTCTTCACTAAGAGCATTGTCCATATATATTTTTACCTTCCTTGTTTGTAGACTTCATTTATGATACATGTGCAATATTTTGTTTTATTTATCTACTATTGTTATCTATGTGGTTAGCCATTTGTAGTCTTGTCATTCCTCTAAAACAGTCAAAACATCATAGACAATCATTTGATGTCAATTTGTAAATGATATAACTCATGTAACTTATCTAAGGTTGGATGCATAAGGAAACAGAAGGAGGAATATTTAAACTCTAAAAGAATATTTTTCAGAAAATTATTATATCGGACTAATGATGACTCTTAGACCAAAGGAGCTAAATTCAATAAAAATAACAAGAAAATATACCCATCGATCAATATTTATCTCCTCTCTTTTATATGTTCCATCTATTTTCTTCTCATATTATCTCATAAATTTTAGTTTTAGATATATTATTTCAAGTGCAATAAAAAGTACTAAATATAGCTATATTGTAACTAAATTGAAATATGTTAATAGAGTATGAGAGGGGGTAGAGAAAGAGTGAAACACGAGAGCGAGAGAGTGGGTAAGGGTATGCAAAGGGGTAATGGGAGGATATCCACATACTTATTTTCAAGATCCCAGAAAATATGGACCTTATGATATGTGAAACATTTTTCTGAAATAGGGAACGGCATAGGAAGTTTTTATTGCGAATGGGAGAAATAGATGGGGTGCAAGGTATGGATTTGTGGAGTGAGGAAACTACACGTGAATATCCCCAAGTATTAGAAGACTGAAGCAGGAATGAAGGACCAGAAATCTCATGATAACAATGGTAAGGTGGATGAAGGAGGTGGTAGAAAGGAGGGTTGGAAGAAAACCAATAATGGAAAATCAGGGACATATGCACAAATCTTCAACATAGATGCAACAACAAATAAAATGGAAAGAAAAGAGTAAAAAGCAAGAGATGAAGCTTGATGATGGATGGAAGGTGCAAGTGATTGAGGTCAAAGCAGAGAACATAGGATGGTTAAACAACTATTGAGTAGGCAAATTGAAAGATCTCATAATGATTGACAAAATTTAGGAGTGGCATTGCTATATGGTGCAAGTGGAGTTCATTTCCACTTTATGGGTGACGACCAAGTTCTTATATCGGGGATTCAGAAAGCAGACATGAAGAGGATGATAACGACAGAGGATGAGGAACTTGGGGGGCATTTTGAATCAGTAAAAAGATGGAATCCAAATCATGCTTCTGAAGACAGACTAGTCTAGGTTTTGTATTACGATCTTCCTGTGTACCTATGGAATGAAAACTACTTTGATAAGCTAACAAGCTTATAGGGAAGCTATGTGGCCATGGCCAAAGAAACAGAGAACCTTAGTAGGATTAATGTGGCGCTAGTGTTGATTAAACTTCTGAAGTTGAACCAATTATGTACCTATCCAAAGTCAGAATCAACGATTTTTTTTAACTTGAGAATGGTGGAATAAAGTCCAAGAAGTGAAGGACCATGCACAAGATGTAGTGTGAGCTTCACATATAAGTCTTTGCATGAGCTACAATATATTTCACAACCCAATCACGTTTTTCCCCTTCAGATGGGATATAAATGTGCCTACCAAGGTGATATATTTTTATGGAGAGCTCTCAAAAATAGGCTCCCAACAAGAGAGAACCTTGGTAAGAGAGGAATCATACTTGAAGGAAATTTGTTGACATGCCTATTGTGTTATAGTGAAATAGAAACTTGTTCTCATATCATACTCCAGTGATCAAAGGTAGATCCCATATGGAAAATGTTTTGTAATTGGTTATGTCTTGATGTGGTGTTACCTCAAAATGTGGAGGATCACATGTGGCAACATGTGAGTTTTATCAATGATAAGTTGGCAAAATAAAGATGGTATGTGGAGGTGATGTGCAATATTGTGAGTTATATGGAAGAGAAGGAATGAAGCATTTTTCAAAACAAGGAATTTGAGGTAGAATCGGTCATACAAGAGGTGGAGTTTATAGCTTGGTCTTGGATGAAAAGCAAGATGAAGTCCTTTGACTACACTTTTGTTATGTGGACAATAAATCACCTAGCATGTACAAAGGGTGACTATCTATGAGATGTGATGGTGTATTTGTTAAGTCAAAAGACATTTTATGTCTTAAGAAGAATCAAAACTCTTAATTATTTTGCTTGGATGCAAATAAATATAAATGTTAAAGTTGCATCTTATGTGCTTTGCAAGTCTGCATCTAAACTATCAAACGATAGCAAGCTAAAGCCATGATATGATATAACACTTGAGAGTTGACATTTAAGACTTCATTTATTACTTTGTGTCTGAAATTCGTTTTGCAAAAACATTCTCCTAGGATCTGTCGAATCCTATGATGATCAAGATCTGAAAATGTTAAGTTCCATCAAAAATAGCACTCTATTATGCAGAACTGCTTTGATGAATGAGAAGTAACTTTCGACTGAAGTGCTCAACACGAAAGCCAACCAGAGTGGAGTCTCCGAATGAAAAAAGGATGTGCATTTAATGCAAGCATTAAATGCTCCAATGGTCATTATCATCATATGAAAAAAATTAAGAAATCTACTTGTTTTGAGATAATGGACACTTGAAGATGAAGGTTATAAACACCAGAAGCTTTGAAGAACAACACACGAATCTTGCACACAAACATTCTTTATTCTTTTTATAAAAAGCATTATATATTCTTGTAAAGTTTACAAAAACTCTCAAAACACTTTGAACATTTTGAGAGAAAAGACTAAGTGTTGATTGTATATCCATCTTTGAGATGATCATAGAATTAGAAACAACAAGTCTCTTATAATTTGTTTAGAATTAGCAATGACTTGGTAGAATAAATAATTTTAGGTGTTGATCAAGCTTAGGGTAGAGCTTGATTTGTTGAGCCAGAAGTGATCGTGACAAAATACTTGTAACTTGTGAGAAATTAGTGGAACTTGGTGGTTTGTTAAGAACTGGACGTTGTCTCAGTGGTAGAGACGAAGCAATATATTTCACTGCATCTGATCTTTACTTATTTTCATTTTGTTTTAATTAACCTAGGGTTTGAATTTATTTTTAGACAATTGAAAATCTTTTATGCTTTGCGAAATTATATCCCATCGTGTGAGTGTGTTTTCAAAATTTTATTATGTTTTATAAAGTATTTATTTCAGACGAAAAATTTATTTGATTACAAAAATGCTAAAATCACAATTCAACATCTCTTCTTGTGATATTTGCCTTTACAGTATTTGGTGGCTTTGTTGTGCATGGAGCATAACGAACTGTGGAAAATATGCACGAATGAGAGTATAGAAAGTGTGAGAGTGGATTGGTGATTCATGTGACTTATTCCTTATGGAAGTCTATGGGATCTTATTTTATGCATTCATTTTGAGTTTTATAATGTAAGATTCATGAACAAAATGTGTTGTTGTTGAACCTTAGCTTTAGACATGGACCATAAATGAGTGATTCCAAATTGTTGTACTTATTGACACTTCTTGTGTTTTTCATATTAATAAATACTTTTTGGAGATCTAAAAAAATATTATAACTAAATTAACATTATTGATTTAACTTTTAGGCTATGTTTAGTAAAAGTAGCTAAAAAATTAGTTGGTGATTAAAAATAGGTAGTTGAAAACTATTTTAGCTTACTGAGTTATAAGTTTGGTGATTAAAAATATTTGTTGAAGTAAATAACAAATGTAAAATGACATAGATGAACATGTTCATATGATATTTGTATATTAATTTTATTTTTATATTAATGATAAAAATATATTTGAGGATATTTATAATTTTTTTAGTTAATTTTAAGCTAATGTAATTTTACATTTATAGATTAATTGCTTTAATTACATTTGTAAGTTTCAACTAATAATATATTTTTCATATTATCTATAATTGAACCAGCCAATCCAACCAAAACTCAAAGATTCAAAAAGTTTAAGTTAACTTTTGGATTGAATATGCCACTAACCTGATATTGATGTCATAAGATTGGTAAAAAAAAATCATATTTAACTGATATAAACTAATTCGTGCGGACCATTTTTTAAAAATTTAAGAACATCGCATGCTTTACTGCTTTTAAAATCCCTTTAACCTATGTGTAATAATCCGCTATGTTGCTTTCTCGAGTTTCACGTGCCTAGCTTTCATAATACACAATGCTACAACTTTATTACATGATTTTCTTTCAATCACATACATGCTACATTTCTCTCTCATGCAAATATTTTTGCTACCTTGTTATCACTTTCTCACTTGCACCATAAAATTGCAAGAATAAATTAATCAAAATATTCATTTGAGTATAATTCAAGTAAATCACGATACAAATTTTTTGTTTATAGTTCACTTATAGTTTTAATAGTCATCAATTAAAAGAAAATATAATCATTGTTATTGCAATAAAAGAAAATTATTACCAATAACAAACATAAGATTTCTTTTACAAGATAATAATTATATTATTCTTTCTTTCTAATTATAGTGACACTAAATTATTTGAGTTTGAGACGTCATGCAGTCATACACAATGGATGTGTATCTTACACTATAAATATATTTAAACACAACAAAGATGTATCATTTGCAACAAATATATCTAAGTTGTTTAGAATTATTAAAGTGTTAATTTAAGCCAAAATTTTCTCACGAAAATATTGTCAAAGAATTTAATTAGTTATGTCTAAGAATAACTAGTTTTAGCAATTTTGTATAAGGATAATTTTTTATTCATATACGAACATAGTCTTCATGTTGCTACACGTGAAAATTGTATCTATGTCTTAAGTATTATATCTCAAGAATATTTCTAGCACAACATATGTTTTTTTTCACTTTGCCAACATTGTTTGTGTTAAAAAATTCACAAAAAAGGTTAATATGAACTTTTTAGGCTAAGACATTTTCGCATAATAGGGATATTAATCAAATGTGAGAAGTCTATATCTAGAAAATTACAACTTTCATTCCAAGTTATGTCAATAGTTTGTTCTTGTAAGAGGCAATGAAATTTCTAGTGAAGAATTATTAAGAAAAATACACCATTAATTTGCATTACATCTCAAATAAACAAAAGTTTAACAATTTGGCTCATGGTTTGAATGATTGATTATTTGTCTCACTCGCACTTGTAGGTCCAATCCAGGAAATATGCATATGCATAACTATTGGAGCATTCAACTGCTAAACAAATCGTAACCTCCTGGTATCATTGGACTGCTGGGAGATTTTTGTTAGCCTTGTACATTGTTAGGAAAAAAAACATGAGTAAGAAGGAAACTAAATTTTCATAGTAAAATTAATAAAGTCTAAATTTCATGGTACATATAAAGATTGCAAATATGAAGCTTGGAAAATGTAACAAGATCTAGGAGACTTTATCCTTCTATCAATTGTTAAAGATATTTTTTTCTAGTTTCTTTGTTTAGCATGAATTATGTGAATTAAATTAAAACAAATTAATCCATTCCATCTAGATTTTAATGTTGCACTTTATTATGTTCAAGATCAAAGAACATTCCTAATAGAAGAAGGATTGTTAGACAAGCAAATGGTATCATAAAACAAATAGGTAGAGAAAAACCGACCTTTGAATGAAGAAGGAACCACAACTACATGCATGTCAATGCTATTAGGAGGTAGTTGTAAGTGAAGTGGATAAAGTTTTGTAGTCAACGGATTGCGGCAACACACAATAATATCATCAAGTCCTGTTTCCTCTTTCAATTTATCCTTTAACTCACTCACACAACTTCCTTTAAAGGTAAAGAATGACTCTTTTTTTGCATCATCAACATCACCATTATCATTACCCACATCATAAAATATAATCCTCCCTTCTTTTAACGGTGACAAGCATTCTATTGAATCTTCTGACTGTATATGTAAAAGAAAAAATGACTATTTCATATAAATAATGGTGTTTTTAATTTCAATACCTTAACTCTGAAATGTCAATTTAATTTTACATGAAAAATAAACTAAATTAATAACATATACACTTTTGTGTTGTTTGTGTGCGTGAATGAAGAACTTTCCCACCATCCTCAAGTGTATTGTTCTTACATTTCTTGTTTTTTTTTATGTTTTTTATATATATTTCCAATCTATTTTGAAAAGTATCATAATTTTCTCAAGAAAAAAGAAAAATAATAGAAAATTATATGAAAGATAAATAAAATTTATCATATAAAGTTCTTAAAGATGAAATATTGTAGTTTTAATGGAGATTTCAAGAAAAAATAAGGCTAATTTACTAATGAAAGATTTTTCAGTTGAACATTTTAAAGATGAGAATACTTAACAATGTTAGGAAACTTACTTGTATATACACTAAAGTTTAATAATAACTAAATAAATAGAAAAAAAATACTTATAATATATTAAAACACTCCAACATGTATTTTTAGTAATAATGAATATATATTGTTGAACAACATGGTCTTGTTATATGACAAAGATACATATGAATACATTGTTAGGCTGACAAATACGTTGAGTTTTTTTTTTTTTTAAGGCACAAATACAATTTGTTGATAATGAATTTTTGCAACAACAAAAAGTAATATTTGTCTTTAGCTTTTATAATATATGTCATTTTTTCCTTAGAATGAAAATAATACTATCTTATAGCATAATAAATTTTATTAATTTTTGTAATTTTTTATTAATTGTAATTTATCATATTTCAAAATAACAATGCAATTTGACATGTAAAGAAGTTAATTAAAAAATATATGAAATGCATAACAATAAATGGATCAAAGAAAAATAATTTTGAAACTATCTAGATGCAATTATTATTACATGCATTTAAGTACTGAATACTTAAAATAACAAGTCTTTTTATCTCTTTATATATTGGAAAACAACATGCAACTAAAAATTAATTTATCTTTTAAAATAAAACATTCTTCCTTTTTTAACTATTCTTATCTTTTGGATTCATTTTATGCTTTCTTTTAATGGAATAACAAGAAAGTTATAAGGAGACATACAAAGCGACAAACGATTTGTGCAAAGGAAAAAAAAAAACATTCTAGTATCATATTGCTTTGTTGGAAACAATACACCTACTTGACTCCATGAGAAACTTCAATACATATATGTCAAGCCATGCACAAAACCAAAAAGTTAGGATCCCTCCATTTTATTAACAATTTCTTGTTCAAATTCTTATGGTTAAAATGATTATAAACTTTTTGGACATGGATCGCCAACAATTCAAACATAAGTTGTAGAGTGATACAACTAATCTATTTTTATATTTTTCAATCTCATATTTGATGTTAAAGAAAAAAAGTTAATGACCAAGATTCTATGTATTTTAATTTTTTTTCGAAATTTCATGTGGCAAACCTCAGATGTTGTGGGAGACCTGAGATCAATCTTGACAAGGGAATCCATCTCCGAAATTAATGGTGATGATGAAGGAGAAGGAGAAGGTGAAAGATTTGTTGGTGTTGGATTCATAGAACGATTAGGTGGGGTAATAGGTGTAGGCCTTGGTCTTGGTTTAGGAGCTTGTGTTTGTTTGCGAAGCTCCACAATATCCACATCCCATAAAATCCAATTAGTTGTTGTTGTTTTGTGTGGGACATCATGGGTGATGGTGTTCCTCCAAGGTGGCAACCCTCCATTACCACGTAAATATTGGCCATAGCGTGTTCTTAGCCTCACCTGAACCCCCTCTCTAATAGGTTCCCATTCAATCGAAGAATTTAACCTAGTAGGCAATGTTTGCAACACTTTTTTTCCTGTGCCTCTCAATATGAATGGCATGTTTGAGGCTGTTAAGTATTTTCCATAACAACTCTTCAGCCTTATAAAATTGGAATTCTCCACAACATCCACAATCCATTTAGCATTCATGTAGCACCCATTGCGGTCTTGGAAAACATTTTCTTGATCATCATCAGCCAACATGTATTTATCATGGTAGCTTCTCAAGCGCACCACTTTGGCTTTTTGAAAGAACTCCATTCAAAAGGTTGATGATGAGAAAAAAAGGGAGAATGGGGTGCAAAGACTTTGAGGCAACAAGGGTAGAAAGAATAAGGCAATATTAAGATAAAAAAAAGGGTGAAGTTGGGATGTACATGCTTATGTGTATGTGTAAGTTACGTGTCATAGACTCATTCATGTCTAATTAGAGTAAGGACAAACAATTACATACGAATGAATCATTCTAAAATGATGCAAAATTTGTTAGTTGTTACAAGAAGTTCACCTCCCTTTGCATAATTCTGATTTAGTTTGCTTATTATACTTTAATATAAACTAACTAAAATCTGGTGTGAACATGGAGAAACCATTCATTGGTGAGTGGTGATTGAGGATATATTTAATGGTAGAATAATTTAATTTTGTTTGAATAATATTTTTCGAGATCACATCCGTTGTTTATTAATAAATTTATTATTATTATTATTATCATCATCATCTTTTCAATATTTTTTTATTGTTTATTCAATACAATAGAAATTGTATTCCTTGAGTTTATAAATAAGAAAATTAATCTTATGATAAATTAGATAATAATAAATATTATTATAAACATGAACTTTTATGTCAAATCACCAAGAATACAATAAGCAGACTAGAGAGAAAGCATTAATGTATCCATGGATGTAAATTTGAGGAATAAATAATTGAGTTCTTTGATATTCCAAGTCTTTATGCATAATTCTCTATAGTCATTCAAATTCCAAAATCTCTTCTCTTTTAATGCTTTGTTTGATCCAAAAATATAGGAATTTAGGTTCTTTTGGATTTTTAGCTTAAGAAAGTTAATGTTAGTGAATTTTATAGTTTTAGCTTTGTTTTGTAGAGTTTTGGTACAACAACAATGAACTGAAAGATGTCAAAGAACTGAAGTAGCTCGTTTAGCGTTGTTTTGTGCACGCTCAACGCGAGAGGCCCATCCTGGAGGGACACATGTCAAGCATCTGGTGGTTATTCAAGTCAATTGTAATGTGCATGTGCGCTCAGCGTACACACTCAGGCTTAGCGTGTTGTTACTTAAGCCAATTGTATTATGCATGGCGCTCAGTGCACACATGCAGGCTTAGTGCACGAGGTCTTTTTGAAAAACTCGACAATGCAGCATTTTTGAGGAGTTTAAAAAAGACATTGTTCCATTGGACAAAGGGAGATCACCTAAGACATTTTTCTGGAGTTTGAAACAACTTTGGGAGCTCTTCTTCTACCATGTTCTCCATTTTATTTGTTTCTTCTAATTTTGGATTTCTCATGGCCATGAGACAAACTTACCCATTGTTTGGGGCTTGGATACCAATTTTTTTTGTGATGTAAGGATCTCTACTATCCATTTAATGTTATTTCAGTATTATTGCTTCTTTTCTATATTTATTGCTTTGTTTATGGTATGATCACTCATATACATGTATGTTATAGTGTTTTAATCATTAGGAAATGTTTTTATACTAAGAACTTGAAGGGACTTCTAAGTAACTCATATCTAGGGATGAAATGGTGTTGGTTAGCCTTATTTATGCATATTTACTCTTAAAGCAAGTTACTTGGTTTAACTTTCTAAGGGATTATGAATGAAATCAAGTGACTTAGGTTCTTTCTTACGAGGGATCATGGTTACAGTAGATTAGTTGGTGAAAGTAATAGTTGGAATAACTTTAAATGATAAAAAAAACATTAACATTACATCAAGAGTTCATTTGGTAGGCCAAGCACCCGACGCTTCTACAAAATCTACATCAAGTTATTATTTTTAGACCCAAAGTGTTTGTTTTCTTGTCTCTTCGAACCTTTCTTTGTTTTTCATGTCTTTTATTACTCTTACTTAAACTTTACATTTCTGCATTGTTATCTTAAAATATATTAGTTTTTCTTTATTCCATTGCTTAAAATTTGGTATATACAAACTATAAGTTCAAACAAAGTCCCTGTGAACTCGACACTCGGTCTTACCATTTATTATTACTTGTATAAATTGGTACGCTTGCCAAGGAGTTAACAAAAATGTAGTGAGGCATGGAACAAGAGGGAGCAACATGTTGTGTCATTGGGTGAGACTGTTCTACATAGTGTTCCATGGGCCTACACTACAAACTACTTGGTATTATGAACATTCACATCCATACCTGATTCCACCATAGAAAGGAGAGACACCACGTAGTCCTATATGTATTTCGCCATAAACAGTCTCAGCCTGATGGTAGTCAGATACCAGATTATGTACCAGGTGTTGTCTACTCATGTCAAGTAATGCAAACAATATTGTCATAATTTTGTTTTAATTTTTAATGAAAAGATAATTACTAATTGTATTATTAAATATTTATGTAGGATTGATTCTTGATGATGTCAGTGTTCAGGCAGAGATTGTTGAACATGAAAGTTGTATCTGAAGGCACAAATAGTCATTAAGTCATACAACAACTTCTGTTGATGGCACATGAGGATCTTGCATCTAGGTGTAGTTCAACTGAGGAGCGGTAGAGGAAGAAACCTAACAGAGGCAATTGATCATTGTTCAATTCTTCATTTTGTATAATTATTATGCATTCAACTTATATGATGTTGTTTGTAAAATTTTGTTTTTTGTTCTATGAACTTATATTCAACACTTTATGCTTGCCTTGTTTTTATGTTCACACAAACAACAACAAACATAAATTTCATCAATTAAAAACATAACTACATAGAGTTATCATCTTCATTAAAGCTTGTTGTCGTTATTGATCCATGGATCAAAGCAATGATCTCTCCGATAGATCTTGGTTTTCTTGGTTTACGCAACAGGACAAGAATTTCTTTTGGAAATTGATCCACCATTGCAAACAACTCAATTGGTCCTTTTCTAAACTCCAAAAAAATGAAAAACATCTTCCCACTTCATCGTCATCTTTAAGCTTCATACAGTTATACTCAACATAATCATCGCCTACATATACATTTTTACTATAAAAAAAACCCTCAAATAAGCTTCTTCTACCTCCGAGGCATTCGTAATTGCTTTCCTCAAAGCAACAAGAGACATTTTCTCACTGATTTTAATAAATTTAGGACCATAAGGACATTCAAACAATAGCCCTTCAAAATTTGATACCACATCACCATCATAGTACGCAACAACGACAACAACAATGACTTTCTCCATCTTCAATCCAATATGGTGAAATATTAACACAATGCATTGAGTTGTCCCTTAGACCACTTGTATTTATTAACATCTTGTATTGTTTTCTCGTGAGTTAGTTATCAGCAACAATCAAGATTGCACCGACAAAATAGACAATTCAGATTGCATTGAACTCTACAAGGGCATTACTAGCTTGTCAGACTATCGTAAATATGATTGTTAAATCACAATGTAAAACATTAAGTTTTACTTTTTAAAATTAAAATATAATGGAATCATGATTTCGTTACACGATGGAGGGTGTAAATAAAATAATATAACGAAATCGTGATTTCGTTATGTTATGTAATTGAGGATGAAAAAAATTAATAGTGGAATTGTGATCTCATTATACATTTGTATAACAGAATCATGATTTTGTTTTGCAATGGAATGAAAAAAAAACACCTATTATATAAGTGTATAATAAAATCATGATTTTATTGTTAATTTTTTTCAGTCTAGTGACATGACAAAATCTCAATTCTGTTATGTTTTTGTTCAAGGGACAATTTTGGGATAAAGCAAAAAGGTACCCGCATGATAATATCAATCCCCTTTTGTTTTCTACATCTACTATTAGTTTTTGTAAGAAAAAAGTTTCTCCTTTGCGGGCCGAGAGCCCTTCTGAAACACTTAAAAGATATTTAACTTTTTTATTATTATATTCAAATCATACTAAAAAAAATTCTACATCTTTTTATTTGTTGAAAAAAAAAAACAATTTTAATGAAACCATAATATTACTCGCAGGGCCGAGAGGCCTTTATACCATCAAATCCCAATTTAATTTATTTTTTAATCAGCCAATAAAAAATTACAAAATAAATGGTACCAGAGGTATCTAAAGGTAAAGCGTACATAGTGTAGCATTATAGCCTTATAGGAGAAAAGGAACGCAGAGGTTAAAATTTATTTATACCAAATACAGTTTGTTTATAAATAAACTCTAACCTCCAAAGAAAACTACCCTTCCCTGTACCTCTGTAAGTGTGTTCTCCTTATACACCACACATTTAAACCCTTCATTAAGTCCCACACAACAACTTCAGCAGTACACAAACTAATTACAGAAAACCAAGCTGCTAGGTTTTACTAAGAAACCAAAAAAGCATAACTCCATTTACTTCCATATACCCCTCGAAAATTATCACAGCTTGAGTAATAGGACTACTCCAAGTCTGATTTTGAAATCAAAACATTAGTACCCTACTTCTCACAATTCATTGACTGATATAATTTTGCCTCTGGAAATTCATTGTTACTCCACATCAGTGACGGATTTAACAAAATTTTTTAGTCCATACTAAATTTTAAATAGTATCAAATTTTATTTTTAGACAGTGTCAAATTTTATTTTTAATCCTAATTAATTATATAATTATATGTAATTATTAAAAGAAATCTCCACCATTTAATAATTACAAATTTTATTTTTTAAATAATGTCATGACAATTGCTGGTTAGAACACTGGCTGCGCCACTGCTCTACATCTGTTAATTTTACCGAGTATACCAGTTCCACCTTGTGTTGGTTTATGGCTCTTGTTTCGTAATCACCTTTATATTAGAAATCCAATCATACATGGAACACTTGAAGTGCTTCAATTTGGCTGTGTTCCATTTCCAAGATTTGACTTTGATGATCTTTTTTACTACCATATTGGGTGCTTTAAACAGGAAAAAGTAGAACAGTGATATCAATGTTACCGACTTGATCAAGCACACTCTCCCACCAAAATAGAGAAATTTGTGCTTTCAAGATGTAAGTTTTCTTCTAATCTTGACAACAACAACTGCCAAGTAGACTCCCAATTTAGATTTTCTAATACATTTAAACTATACACTAAACCAATAATATTCAATTTAAACCATCAAATCACAAATCAACTACTAATAATCATGTTTAATTATCAACTCACAAGATTCATCATAGACAAATATTAATCATATGTGGGTTAGTAAAAAAAAATTAAAACCAAGCAATCATCGTCATGTGAGATCACATATAAGAAATATTAAGCATAATATAAGCAAAAAAAATTAAAATAAATTGGAATTTAGTAGAAATTGCTCGTACAAATTATAAAATAGAGAGAAACTATTCCTGGCTTTCTCTCATACCTTTGACACAAACTTGTAGACGCGAGAGAAGTGCCTTGATGGCAGGGCGGATCTAGAAACTTATTGGGGGGGCTTTTTTTCTTCTCTTATATTATTTAAATATGTAATTTCTAATAAATAACGATTTTTTCAAAATTATTTACTGACTTTATAGATAAAATTAAAATTGATTTTTATTTCTAACAATAGATGTAAGAAAAGATAATAAAATTTTATATTATTGAAAAAAATTCTATAATTCATAGGATAAATTTTTTTTTTAAAAAAGAATGTGTCTCTAACAAATTATTAGTGTGTATATAATATAAGCATGTAATAAATGAATAGTCTTCTTTAGTTTTCTCATTACATCAATTATTAGTGTCTCTAACATTTTTTTTAACATGATAAAAATTACATCAATTTTTAGTTTTCGTTGTTTTATATATATAGCTCTTAGTATTTGTGTATTCACTTAAAAAAAAGCTTGTAGTATTTGTTTTAATTACTAATTATATTGCAAACAAAACATGCATTGTATAACACCACACCTCCAACACACCAACATAATGAAAATACTAACGGAAGCTTGATGAAAGGGATGAGGCCATGGTATCCATTATATTTTTAGTCTAATATGGGTGGCAAATATCCTAAAGGGGGTGGCACATTATTATTCGTTACCTCTTATTTAATCTATCATATACTATTTTAAAATATGTTAAATTCAAATGATAATTTAGATGGGAATTGAGAAAAAAATAATATCGGGTTAAATAAATTCCCCAAAATATAAATATAAATAATTTACATTTCCAAGTAGTTCAACATAAAGATTTAGCTAAATTATCACATATAAAAAGGATTAGAAGTAATATTTCTATTCTCGTATTCCATGAATATCTAGACACGCATATACAGGTCCATTACCTGTATTTTTATTAAATAAAGTTTATTTCATATTTTTATTATAAATACTAACAAATAAAAAATTAAATAAATTTAAATTTAGCATAATAAATTAACTACAAAACATTATATATGTCTATT
>PYAF01004537.1:1882662-1906668 GCA_007407185.1 Glycine tomentella | reverse complement strand
TAATTTTTTAAATAATTCAAATCAAATATGGCAATCTTACTAAATAACTAAATTATAAGCTTGTAAGTCTAGTGTTTACATTCTTATTTAAAAAAATTAATTTAGTAATTATGCATTAACAGTGTCAAACAATTTTATGCTATTATTTAATTATAAATCATCGTTGATATTAATATCACTTTTAAGATGATTATTCTAAAAATTAATAAACTTAATATATTGTGATTTGTTCATATTTTTTTCTCTAAAAACTTATATATAAACCAAGACTATTTATTTATTTATAAGTAAAAAACACAAAATAATTTCTCATATAATTATGTATTGAATATTAGATTTTTATTTTATATTAAATAATATGAAATTATTGAATATTTTTCTTATTTAGATGCACATGATGCATGTGAAAGTTTTTTTTTTCCTCATCGAATGAGAATAATTTTATTTCTATCCATTTTACTTGGAGAATAGAGGTTACATGAAAAACCCCTAAAAAAAAAGAGTTTACATGAAAATTGACACTCTTGATTGAGTAGAATTCTTGGAGGGCTGCGATCATTTTTTTTTTATATATTTATTTTATTGATTATATAAGAAGGTGGAAGGATCGTTTCTAAGTTTCTAAGTTTCTATAGTGGGGTCCATGTTCGGAGGCCATTAAAATTTCTTAGTACAGCATTTGGAAATTGGAATTGTTTACCAAACTTTTGGAAATTGGAATTCTTGGAGGGCACGTGGATTTTATTGATGTCGATTATCTATAATTCTATATGCCACGCCAAACGGTATTGGTATCACATATATAAATAATTTTACTTTGTTTATTGTATTCCTCAAAAATATTGTGCATCTATTTATAATTTAAAATAAATGTATCGAAGTATGTCAGAGATTATTGACTCATACAATATTTCTTCATTACATTAATTATTTTATTTAATATTATTCCTTTTTATTTTTCTTCTTATAAGAATAAGTTGTTGAAGAATCTATAATATATATTTTTCTCTTATCTTGAGATATTAATTTTAAAAATGTGAATAGTTTATTCAACATCCAATAACTAATTATTGGTGCAATTCATTTAAATAAACTAATTCGATTATGGATGAATAGTTTAAAAAAAATATGAATGCACAGATATTTTATTAATAATAACTTTTAAAAAAAATGAAAGGTGAAGCAACTAATACAATAGAGGATGAAATCTCAAGTCTCAACTAGTTTGGTACCCACAATCCCTAAGAATCAAATTAAAGCTACTCACCCCAAAATATAAATATATTGATTTAATTCATTTAAATAAACTTTTTTCGATTGTGCATGAATGAATTAAATGATTATTAAATAAATAAATAGTAGTATTTGCAATTACCAACCTTGCGCTTCTTAGATCCACATTTAAAATTATAACCCCATATATCAAAGACTGTGTGCTAATTAATACTGCAATTTCTACATAGGAACATTATCAAAATAAATGTGATTAATTGAGGACCAACCATATCATTCAGCTATATTAAGTATTAAATAATCAATTAGTAGTCGGCCTGAATTGTACTGGGCTCTTTAAGGTTTCGAATTTGAATATTATAAATGAAAAAAAATATGATTGAGATAAAATAATTTTATTAAAGATCAATTAATTTTTTTGAGAAAAATTAATTTTACGAAGCTGACGTACAAATTGGCTGTAAGTTAAATAACATCATTTATTAATTTTACATTCAACATTTACTACTACACAATGACAACATTAGCAAGGAAGAAAATATTGCTTAATTAAAAAAATGGTACTATAATTTGACAAGCGACATGGATAAGTTAGAACAATTCACACGCAAAATGTTCGCAACAAATTGATAAACCTGAAAGTCAAAAAAGTAAACTGTTTGGTTTTATAGTTTCCTCGTTATTATAATGTGAAGTTCTTATCACGTAATAAAATGACTTAAAAAGATGCATGAATATGAAAGACAAGAGTAGACTTGTAGATCGAATGCTCGTTGACAATATTAATGTATTTTTTAAGATAAAATATGTTTTTTTTTTCTCTCAAAATATTTATGAATAGTAGTATTAATCTTAGTTCCTTTAAAAAAATTATATAATTAATTATAAATTAGAGATAAGATACTTTAAATATTTTGGAGGATGATGAATTTTATCGCTCAGTATAGCTTGACTGATAATTTTGAATCTGCGTTCTGAACATGTAACTATCTCTAATTCTGAAGGAGAGATATGTGAATATACATAAAAAAAAAAAAATGACTTGTTATAGGTAGTTGAGTTTATTGGCTTAATATAATTTTTCTTATTTTTTCTGTTTTAATATTTTTTAATGTTAGATTAGATCTTTAAATTAACTGTACCAAAAGAACCATAAAAATTGTACAAAAAAAAGATCTTTAAAATAATAAAAAAAATAATAGACAAAAAAGCTTAAAAGTTAACAATTTGTAATAAGTCATATAAAGTCATAAAAAAATTATATATTAATGCATAATAAGTTCATTATAACAACTTGATAATAATAATACAAGGAAAAAACTTTTTTTTTTCTATTGGGAAATGTTAATTTGATAATTTTGTTATAAAATCAATTGTGAAAGATTCAACCCTCAATCTTTTTCAAAATCACGGGATCAACCTTATCTCGTAAAGAAATAATTAGTTTTTTAAAATTTTACAGTAATTATTTTAAAAATTATTAATAGCGTATAAAAATTAATTAATATTGTAAAAAAAATAGTTTTTGCACTAACAGCGTCTAAAATTTTTTTAATTGATTAATTAATATTGTCAAAAAAATTATTTTTTGTACTAACAGCATATAAAAATTAAATTTACAATAAATTATAATATCAAATTAGTTATTTATATGATACTAAAAAAATTAGTTATTTATATAAGTATTATACACATATTAATCACTATGATATATTTTTAGAATAATTGTTATAATATTAATATATATAGTTGCATTGTTTTGAAGAAGAAGAAAAATGAGCTCATTAGCTAGTCCATTTGATCCTCAATCAAACGATCGGATTAAACTAATAAATTTTGAAACTCACAACTAAATAAACTCAATTCAGATTAATCTAAAGTTTTGTTGGCCAATATTGAGTTAACCGAAATATGTGGAACTGACCTGAATTAATATATCTAAACCTAAATAAAATTTATGAATTAATTGAAGAGTAAAATATGAATAATATATTTTTTTATTCATCTGCAGGTCAACGCACAAAGGAAACTGAAAATAAATTATAATGACATCCTTTTTTATTACTTGCCCAAAATATTGTATTCTGTTCAACATATTTTAATATTCTATTATTATTTATAATAAATATCCTACTTTAACATTATATTTTATTTGTCTTATTTTTGAAATAATATATATTTGAACTAAAATTAAATATTTAAATAAAATTAACTTATTTAATATATAGTTACAAATAATATAAAAATCAATTATGACTTACACAAAACATTGCATACTATTTAACAATTTATAGTGTTCCATTTAAAAATAATTCATTATAATAAAT
Organism: Glycine tomentella; assembly: GCA_007407185.1. Classification (NCBI taxonomy): domain Eukaryota; kingdom Viridiplantae; phylum Streptophyta; class Magnoliopsida; order Fabales; family Fabaceae; genus Glycine; species Glycine tomentella. The sequence goes on along the minus strand of PYAF01004537.1, from coordinate 1,903,108 downwards.
ATTCTATTTAAATATTATAAATTATTAAGAGAAAAATGATTATGCACTGAAAGGTGAAAAGAATATTATATTTTAATAAATATCTAATAATTTAAATAATATTAACTAAATATTATAGCAAATAAACATTCAATTAATGGTCAATATTAAATATTCTTTTTTTGTTTAATGTTAATCATTTAATGTTGTTGTTGTATTCAGCAAATAAAAAAACAAGCTTCCCTTGCAAGGCCCATAATCTAAATATATATGAAAAAGTTAGTTAATTTATTTTATTGATTTAAATATAATTGACAAGTTTAGTTTTAAAATTTTGTTAAGATTGCTTTTGTTTGTCTCCCCTTCATTACCTCCTTTAAAATTTATGGCATGTTTTGTATAATTTACATCGATTTAAATATATTTTTAGTTCATCAAATTTAAAGTAATTAATTTTTATTTTAGTCTCACAAATTTAAAATTAATATTTTTAGTCTCCAAAATTTAAGAAAATTCTGTTATAGTCTCTTGAAATGTCATTAGAAACTTAGGTTACCTGATAAACATATAACAAGTTGTTTACATGATACCTCATTTTGTTTTTGTATTCTTATTATCAAATATCCTAGCGTTTTTTTTTTTTTAAATATTCATTCAAATTTGGATAGAGATTTAAGTTTTTTTTCTTTTTCAAATTACAAGGACTATTTTTTTTTCTTTTCCAAATTTGGATGATAAAAATTAAACTTACTCCAAATTTAAGGAAATAAAACATATTTAAGGTTAAACTAATTTTGTTTTTTATAACTTACTTCTGTATAAAAAAAAGATTTAATTCCCATTTTTTTTATAGTACGAATTAATTTCTGTTGTTATCATGTCTGCTAAGTCTTAGGTTAAGAAGATATGCCTTAAAAAAAAAACAGGTTAAGAAGACATAAATTTTAGTATTTTTCTAACCGTTCTATACATGCTGTGTTACTTTTTTTAAAACAGTTATACATCACTCCTCATTTCATAGCAAGTATTGCAAATGTTGACTAAGGTAGAACAATAACTGATTAAAAAATAAAATATTGTTATCACTAACCGAGATTGAGTTCAGCAAAAAGAGTTAATATCTCACAATATGTTGAACAGAAAAAAGAACATTGCTATAATTTTTTTCTCTCTCTTTTTTTTCTTTCAAAATTTATATCTGGTTTTGCATTTATATTTCATAAGTCAGTTAACATAAATTTTAAAACGAATTTTATTTATTTATTTTGACTGGTTATATACATATCAATAATAGATGTTGGTTTTTTATATTATAATGAATTTTGCTTTAATTCAAGACTTTAAAAATTAAATATATATACCACTTTAACCATCCGTTTCTTAGTATTCTTCCCATTCCAAAATAATTGTTGTTTTATACATATTAAGAAAAAAAAGATAAAAAAGTAATAATTTTATAAAATCAATCTTATATCATCATTAATTTATTTATATATTTTATTATCTACCATCAATATTATAAGTGATATAAGTGAAAAAATAATTAGTATTATATTAAAAAATTAAAAGATAATTATTTTGAGATAATTTTTCTCTCTACAATTATAATGAGTATAATAATTAATAAATATTGCTTTGGATATTAACTATAAATACAAAATAACTATTTCATAATTTCAACATGAGTTTACAATTTACAAAGATAAGATCATAATTATTTCATAATAAATAAACTCACTTTTAACGTTCCTCTACAAACGCAATATACACGCACACCGTAATTTGCAATTACTACTTTAATCTGTTATTACTAAAGAGTTAAACACCCAACTTTTTTTCCTACTATTGAAAGCAAGTACTTTAATATTTTATGTTTCAGACGAATTTCGGAACAGTTTTTTTTGGACACATAACTGGTAACAGACTAACAGTAGCATTAACTAGCCTAACCCGTGTTATTTTTTCTTTCTCTAAACAAAGATTACGTTTCCCTAACACAAACAAAGACAGCATATTTTAGGCCAATTTACCCATTTCATGACCTAAAAATTGTCTGCATCTAATTGTAACTAGTCATCCATCCACATCATTGTTCCTTTCTCTCTCCATTCAGATCAACCCAAAAAAGAGCACCAAAATTCAATGGAATGAGTGAATTCAAAGCCTTCACACCTAATTGTCCCTTAAGTTGCGGCGTAATAAAAAACAAATAATAATAACAATTTATTAGAGAAATGTTAACAATATATTTTGTATCACAGTTTTTCCAATATTTTTTTTTCTTGTTAGTTAAATTAATTAATTACTATAACTAAGAAGTAATATTTATATAATTTTATGATTTTTGAAAAACTGTAACTAATAATGAAAAATGTGTCAAAATGATTATTTAAAAACAAATAAAAGTGAGATGAATTTTATTTAGAAACTAAAAGTATCCTTTGCAGTGGCAATTTTATCTAAATTTGATAGGAATATTATGTCACAAAGTTTTCTTTTTTTAAAATATTTAATATATATCAAACTCAAAATTATTAATTAAATCAATTTTATGTTAATTAGTTTACACATTTAATAATCATTTAAATGTATTTTATTAAGTGTTGTTATTACTATTATTCAATCAAAATTAAAATTTTACTTAATAACCCAGCTATCAAAGATTTGCATCCAATATCAAGATATATTACTAAAATGAAACTTTATATCTTTTTAAAAATTAGAATAAAAACCACTTAGATATTTACTATGAAGATATATAATATATTATTTTAAAAAAATCAGTAAATTTATACCATACATAACGCTGATATCGACTTATAACCGGATAACAATATATATATATATATATTTCCTCCTTCCTTGAATATAAAACTCCTTTTTTTTTAGTTTTTATTTATTCCTTTCTATTACATTCTTTTTAAGTTTTCTTTTATATTAATTTTTTTTACAAAAATATTATTTAATATTTATAATTATATTATATATTTAAAAAGAAATATATTGTCTCTCTTAAAGAATTGGTAAAAAAAACTAACACACATTAATTAATTAAATATGAAAGCAATTAAGTAAAAAAATTATGAGTCTCATAAATTTGAAGATAATTTTAACAAAATAATATAAATTGTTACAAATTTAATAATATAAACTATATTAATTAACTAGTTAAAAAAAATTATATTTAAAAATAAAACTATACAATGAATATTTTTTATTATCATGTTGTTATTAGTATAAAGTTTACTGAGTTTTTTTTTATCACTATTTTTTATTTTTTGGAACCTGTCAAAACACTTTTAGTAAAATTTTGCTCTCACAATCACGATTTTGCTCAAGGGTTGGGTTGAATACCAAGTTGTTAGTTATTTATAATTTATATAAGAAAAGTGTGCTAAGAAGGAATAAAAAATAAAGAAGAAGCTCTTGTGTTGTACTCTTGCTGCATCTGTATTGTTCCATCTTCATTCTTCAGTCTTTAAAGAAGTAAACCAACACACCACATTTGTCTCCATACCCATTCACCACCCCACTCAACATGCTTTCAAATCTCACTCCTTAAAATCGGTTACAACTCAAAAAAGGGGGTTTTCAATTTCAATCTCACACAATTCCTTTCCATTCCCACACCAACCAAAAAACCATCACACACATTGTTATATATTGTTATTATGAAGAAATTGAAGAACTACTACATGCACCTGCGCCACCACCACCACCACCACCACGCCACGGCGGAGCGCAAGTGGGTGTTCCCACTCGCCATCGGCTCCCTCCTCTCCCTCTTCCTCCTCTTCCTCGCCACCCTCACCTCCCCGGAGGGCACCCCCATCCTCCCCTTTTACCGCTCCATCACCGCCGCCTCCTACTCCGTCTTCGTCGAATCCAAGCTCCGCCCCCTCCCCGTCGTCTCCTCCCTCCCCCCTCCGCCGCGTCTCGCCTACCTCGTCTCCGGCTCAAAGGGTGACGGCGCCGCCGTCACCCGCGTCCTCTTGGCCCTCTACCACCCCAACAACCGCTACGTGGTCCACCTGGACCTCGAATCCTCGCCGGAGGAACGCTCCGATCTGGTGAGGTTCGTGGAGGGCCACGAGCTGTTCAAGCGGTTCGGGAATGTGAGGGTTATAAAGAAGGCGAATCTCGTCACGTACCGGGGACCCACCATGGTCGCAAACACGCTCCACGCCGCCGCGATTCTCTTGAGGGAGCTCGGGGATTGGGACTGGTTCATCAATCTCAGCGCCTCCGATTACCCACTTGTCACACAAGATGGTACGAGGTTAATTAATTAGTTAGTTAGTTATTCTGTTTTTTTGCGCGTGGATAAATTGTTACAAGTTTGTTTCCGCTTAATCAGTTGTCTCGTCTTGAATTCGAGTCCTGAGTATGCAACTGGTTAACATTGTCCATAGTGGTCTTATTCGATTCGAGCTCGAGCTGTGATCTCTATAATTTTTTATGCTTATGTTTTTTTTTTTTCTCTTGTTGTTTGATGGTTAGATCTGCTGCATACATTTTCGTACCTGCCGCGGGATCTGAATTTCATTGATCATACGAGTGACATTGGATGGAAAGAGTGAGTGTTTTTTTAAATTTTTTTATATGATGGTGTTGTTTTGATTTTGATTTTGTGTGCGGGTTTTGTTTTGTTTTGGTGATTTATGTGATTGGGTTTTTGTGATGTTTGTGTGTGTTGGTTAGTCAACAGCGTGCGAGGCCGATCATCGTTGATCCGGGTTTGTATATGAATAAGAAGCAAGATGTGTTTTGGATTACGCAGAGGAGGAGTAGGCCAACGGCTTTCAAGCTTTTCACAGGTGAAGATCCTTTTCTTGTCTGTTAATATTGCTTTTGGCTTCCTTTCTTTTTAGGGGAAGGAAATAAAGTTTGTTTCCCGTTTTTTGCTTTTGGTTTTATGTGGTTAAGTGGGAAGGTATTCTATTTTTGTATAGAGGTTTTTGTTAATTTTGGCAAGGTATGAATCCTGGCTTGCACAGGGCTTTCTGTATTAAAAGGAAGCTTTATGTGAAGAGATTTTAAGACAATTAAGGTTTTGAAGGTTAAGAAATGTTTTGTGTAGTAGTATCAGTTCAGTTCTGGGGTTTGTATGCATGGCTTGGCAGTTAGCAGACAACATCCCTTGTGTATATGTAATTATCTATCCTGATTCTGTGAAGTGATCACGAAATGTCTCTCTGGACTTCTGAATGGAAGTTATTTTGTGTGAATTGTTGGATGCATTTCCATGCATTGAAAGTTTAAAACAAATTGGTTGAGAACTTTAATCCATCTCATCTGGAGTCAGAGTACTGTAACACTTTAAATGTCTTATGCTAACATCGGACTTGCAATAGAACATCTCTCCTTGACAATTTTGTTTTATAAGCACCTTGTTGAATTATAAGATAATTTTATTTGCTTATTTAGATATCTTGGTAATGTTTGCTGACTTTTTCCATGTGCTATCATTTTGACTAGATCAAATAATTTATTTGCTTGTTTCAATTTGATGTGCCAATCATATAGCATGGATACATTATTGTTAAATGCCATTCTTATAGTTATATTTGCACCATGACTGATTCTGGGCATTTCATGATTTCTCTAATTGTTAGTTTCAATTGTAATTTTTTTTATTCTTAATGCATGACTTAGCTGGAAATGTTCTTTTATCTGGACACTAGGGGTAAAACCTGTGCGAGGTAATTGTAAAAGTGAACCTAATAATAATACTGATTTTCTAAAGAGGCAAATGACCGCTTTGCTCTGTTTGGAATCTGTTCTTGGAACTGGGCAAATTTGGTGATGTAGCATCTGATTTTGCATTGGTTGACTTTGCATAGGACACCTAGAAAGGTGTGAATTTCTGGTACTTAAATTTTCATCGTGGAGACTTGGACAAGGCTCCTCAAAGGTGAGCTTGTCTCTAAAGCAAGCAAGGGTGTATGCATACTTTATTTATTTTAAAGTCCATTGTGATCTTTACTTACTAAAATTTAATGGTGTATACACCATACTTCGGGGACAAGCTCACTTTACAGGATTTTGCTTCAACTTTAATAAAAGGAAACAGCTTTTTGGAAGGATACATTAAGTTTTCTGTTAATAGCAAGATGATTTTTTCTGCCAGTTCGATGAGTATAGTGCAGCAACATATTCTTGCTATATGCTATTATACCACTTATGCTGGCTTTTGGTAGGGCTCATCATGTTTCTATCAAAACAAGGGAGTTAGATGGAGGGTATATCCTGCAGGATTAATGATATTTTGCTTAGCATCAAATTTTGAACTGATATTGACACTTTTTTGTTCTGCTGTAACAAATATAACTGTCGTAGTACAACAACACTTCCAACGTCCTTAGGTTGATTCAAATCCTCTAGCGGCAGCCAAATCCAACTGATCCATTTTGGTTGTCCATTGCATCATAGATCCAATTGTGGTGCTTTGAGATTCTTTTGTTGATTATCTTTGAACTGCTTTTGTGTGATAATGTTGCTATGTGTTGTGTCTCATCTTCCCATAATGAACTTGATGCGTGGATTGTATTTTAACTGATCTTATATGGTTATTCTGTTATGCATCATGACTCAGCCTTCTTTCTTGAACATGACAAGTGGACTGGTGCTGCTTGACTGTATACCTTTGTTATCGAAATGTGTTTAATTGGTCTTCTTATTTGGAAATAACTGCACTTGTTTTCAAAATGTGGATTGTTTATGCTTAATTGATTTGTATTTATTAAAAATAAATTCTAATTAGTAAATAATACAGTTCATAGAATGAAAATATATTGAAGTTTGCGTTATGTGTGCCTATGAAAAGTGAATATTATCATAAATGATTGCCTAAATATTCTCTTGTTAGGTTCGGCTTGGATGGCACTGTCGAAATCTTTCATTGATTACTGCATATGGGGATGGGACAACCTACCTCGAACCGTACTTATGTACTATTCAAATTTCATATCTTCCCCTGAAGGATACTTCCACACAGTTATTTGCAATGCTCAAGAGTTCAGGAACACCACTGTGAACAGTGATTTACATTTCATTTCTTGGGACAATCCTCCCAAGCAGCATCCTCACTACCTTACAGTTGACGACATGAAAGGGATGGTTGGCAGCAATGCTCCCTTTGCAAGGAAATTCCACAGAGAAGATCCAGTGTTGGATAAAATTGATGCTGAACTATTATCCAGAGGTCCTGGAATGACTGTTCCCGGAGGTTGGTGCATAGGGAAAAGGGAGAATGGCACCGATCCCTGCTCTGAAGTCGGTGATACTAACGTCCTGAGGCCTGGCCCAGGTTCCAAGAGACTTGAAGCATTAATCAGCTCATTGTTGTCCAATGAAAAGTTCCGGCCAAGACAGTGCGTGTGAGGTGAAAAACAAGAATCAACTGGCTAAGGCCAAGACAGTTCTGGAGGATTATTTTCCACTGGCTTTAGTTTACATGTCCACATTTAGTTAGCATGATCAGTAAATTAGTTTTTCTTTCCAGTAGGAGAAGCAATAGTGAAAGCATACAGTCTTCGATATTGAGAAGAAAAAAGTGAGACAATTCTGGTGAAATGTGATGAATAGAGAGTTGGATCACACACTGTAATACTATGGTATATATGACAGTTGACTCTGTTGTCCCTGGTCACCCCTTCCTCCCTTTGACCAATCTCAGCAAAATCAGTGACCAGCATTGAAGGTTCCCTAGCTTATCACAAGGGATAAACAGGATGACATGGTCGGAGAGGGGGAACAAAAGAACAGAAACTGTGTGAAATGAAAATGGAAATACTTTTTCTTATGTATTTTTTCTTTCTTTCTCATATTTGGTTTTCCAATTGATGTTTGTTATACGGCTAACTTTTCCTTTATCCTTCAGTCAATGCATCTCTACGTATGCTTTGGTACCGAACGCATTGATGCCATTTTCATATGGTCAGTTTAGTTCTATAATTGACACTCGCCCAACTATTAATTTTGCTTTCAAATTGGTTTCAACGATTGTAAAACACGTTAAATTAATATTCTTTGACGGGTCTATTAAACTACCAATAATCTACAAGGCCGTGCATGTCATAGTTGGAATTTGAGTTTGGACTATCTCAATGTGGATGAGTATGGTAGAGATTACTATTTGACTTGGATATTCTTGATTCATGAGTAATGGTATCTAATGTCTTATTTAGCCCTCCATTAAGACAACTCACAAAGTGAGTCTACTATGAATATTTAGCCTAAATTGGTGAAAAAATTCCCATACCAAATGCATCTTGAACAAGTTGCATATTTCCTCATTCAATGGCTAATGGGATCATCGGATGCATGGTGGAGATTGAATCACACATTACCTTCTATGCAATGAAGGACAAATGAAAATGAAGTGCATTTGTACCGTTTGAAAAAAATGATATCAAGGACGAATTGTTTTAGAAAGTATAGCATATGGAGATAGGAAGAAAACTTGCCCCATTGAGATAGGAAAAAAACTTTATACACTAGCTAAAAGGCTTATACACCCAGAAACGCACAGTACATTTCCGTAAATGCCCCTGCTCATATAATTAAGTGAATCACTATTCATTTGCCTTGTTACGCTTGCCGCCGCATACACCATTTTCCCCCTTCGATTTTCTTCCGCGTGCCGCCAGTCGTCATAGCTTTGGGTCAGTTCGCAGTCGTTTGAGTCTACATTGGCGCTTGTTTGTTGATTGCTGGAGGTCTGAGTGAGTTCCAACCGTCGTCTGAGGTATATATGTGGTTTCGCATTCTGTATGGAGTTCACGGATTGGATAATCCGTATACCCTATACGGATTTGGCTAATCCGTTTGCTACATACGGATTACTCAATTCGTATGGTTCATACGGATTAGGAAATCCGTATGAGCCAAACGGATTAGCCAATCCGTATGAGCCATACGGATTAGGCAATCCGTATGGCTCATATGGATCAACCCAGTCTACATTAACTTACGGATTACCTAATCCGTAAATTGTATACGGATTATCGAATCTGTATTTGCTAAAAAATCAGCTTACCTTCACCAACAGCTGCACCACCACCGTTTGCGACTCCGACCAACCCAACAGCGGCAAAGGCAAACACCACCAGCCAAAATGACCAAAACCAACACCTTCCACTCACAATGCACTCAACCAAAGCTTCAAGTCGTTCATGGAAACCAAAAAACTATGCTCAGCTTCTGTTATAAACAATAGAGGGTATTATTGGCATTTAAATAAAATTCTGGGTATATTAGTTGTTTACCTGGTGTATAAAGTTTTTTCCTTGAGATAGTGGGGGTCGTTGTAGTGATTCATGGTATGAATTTAAGGCCCAACTGCAGAGGGTACCAACTCTTAAAAATAGGTTCTCTTATAGCAAAATATTGAAGGCAAAAACAATTCATGTAATGTCAACCTTTAAACGATTATCCTTTCGGATTATCATTATAGTAAAATATTGAAGGTAAAAGTACTTTTTGAATTATCCTTTCTGGAACGAGTTTTGTGGGTGTACAAGAAAAAATGTCCGAAAAATAGTATATCATACTAAATTAAAAAAGGCACATTCTATTCCCATTTCCCCTTTTTCTCTTCACACCTGCTTTATTTTTTAAAACTAAAAAAATAAAAGTGGTAACATCGATTACGATTTTCAGTTCTATTACAACGTATCCTTTTTAGGTAATATTTCAAAACAAACTCTCAATTGGTAATTAAACAAAAAAAAAGACCCCTCGATGATCTTTTGCTATTAATTAATCTTCATCTTCATAAATCATAATATATAAATTAAACTCACTCACATAAATATAATAAAGAGCTCGCTCTTATGGTCATTGTTCCACAGGATACTGCTCAGCTTGTGAAAGATTCTTAATTTAGAGTATATGATTAGGCAGATCTAAACTTTGGGGGGAGGGGTATAATTTTTTAGAAAATTAATTAATGCATGAAACGTACGGGAGAAAGAAAATTAACCACCTTTAATTTAATATATCAGAGATTTCCTCTTCCCATTGGCTCTACAAAATTAATCAAAATATTTATAGCTTGTGCTCAGGGGAGAAAGGCTTTTTCAATTACACTGCAGATCCTAATTATGCCTTTCACTGTTTGATCGAGAGAGCATAATAAAACAAAAATATATTAACATGAATTAGGAAACAGATCCCTGTGGCCTTTATCCACAGGAAGGAGAGAAAGAAGCCTCATAGACTGCAGTGGAAGACTAGCATTTCATGAATATATTAACAACATATTTGGAGAAAGAATGAGTCTGTTAATTAACATTCATAATGGAAGGTCACTTCAACTTATGGAAAATAAATCATTTTTCTTAAACCACTGTCATGGGCCAATTAATAGCTTGATTTATCCAATATAATTCTAAATTTGATTTGTAAACAGTCATGAAAAAGTAATTAACCTGAATAAATCTTCTTCAAATTAATCTTGATTCTAAATTAATTAAGCCCTTTCCCTATTTTGCTAATTCATATATACAATGTCAAGGGTGGTGGTAAAATTTAAGGAAGAAATGCAGTTTGAATTCATGAACTAATGAAATTATAAGAGATAAGAAATTAAAACCCATCTCCACTCTCCGATCCCCATGAGATCACCTATATATTAAGACAACTGAAGAATCAATAATTACTATTGTGGGTGTTCTCTAGGAGAGATAATTTAACTTGAGTCAAATAAAATCACTATAAATAATAAAAAAATTCTTTTGAGTATTTAACACAATTATACATATAAAATACTCGAACTCTGGGAGTGAATTGAAGAATCTCAAACCTAATATGAGTTGATCTATGCAATCAATGATAAATTAACTTGCATATGATCATGCCTGTCCATTTGCATTCTTGTTTTGGTTACATAAATTAAACCATTCGGCCTGCTTGTTATTTAGTGTGTGAATTGAGTGAACCCTTCGACAGAAAAAACACAATGAATTAAAATGCAAGAGGGTTCTTACCTTGGAAATAACTCAGCCAAGTTAGGAACAAGTGGATATAGCTACATATATATGGACATGGAATTGAACAGAAATCTGTGAAGGGGCTTCAGCCGAGGAAAGATGACAGCTACTGCTAATTCAAGTTGGCTTTGCAACATATTAATTACCTAACAGAAGGCGTCATCTCTCCTACGACAGGAGTCCCTAAACCTTTCTTCTATCAACATTTTCACATCTAGCTCCTTCAATCTCTCATGCATGCTTCTATTTGTTCAAGAGAAAGACCATATTTATAGGGGAAATTAAAGGGTATCTTACTATCTTAGTCTCTTTAGATGATTCCCAAAGGCCGGCTCTATATAAATATATCTTCAAATTTTCATATTACAATATTTTACATAGCTAGGATTATAATTACTCTCATTTTATTAAGATTTTAATTTCTATGCACTTCTAGTATAAAATATTGTTAGATAATTAAAATGTGTAAATTAATATGATGATAATCTAAAAATTATTTACATTATTAATGCATAAAATATTTATTTTTTCTATAATTAATCAAAATCAACATTTTATTTTGATACCTTTTGTTAATTTAGGTTATATAGATATAAACAATATAATAATGGAGATAAAATATTATTTTCATTTTAAAAAATTAAACAATGTTAACAATAAATATTATATCTAGGTTTTATCCTATTCTCTCAAAAGACTAATCAATTTCCTTGGGTTAGGTACTATTTGGTGAAGGCATTAATTAATAATCATGTGTATGTAAGATATTACGAATATATTTATGGATTTTCGAATGATTGAATGATTTCATTATGAAATTGTCAAAGGAGCTGAAAACAGCTAGAAACGAGGCAGGAAAACAACTCTCCAATATAATATGCCAGTTTTAGTTTTATTATCATTGTGTTTCATAGATTGACGTCATGTACATCACTAGTGAAATGTAATCCATTATTAGAATATGAAACATGTTCTTATCACAAATAGCCAAGTGACTAATCATATAACACGCGTTTTAAATTAATTGTGTGAAATTGTTAGCTGGCGACGTTCAAGTAATCAAGAGGAAATTCATATGACGAACTGAATCACATGCTAAATAATAATTTTCGTTCCTGAGTGTGTAGAGCGTTAACAAATTTGTCCCTGAAAGATCCAAATTTAAATTTTTGTCCTCGAAAGTATAAAAAATATGATAAATTTATCCTTCCGTTAACTTTTGTCGTATCGTTAATGAAAGTGTCTACGTGACACAGAGGGACGAAAATGTCACAAAAATGATTGTCAACATGGTTGCTGACTAGATTTTGGATGAAAATATCAGTAAGTTATTATTGAACTAAAATGTCAGTAATTTTTCATTGAACCAAAATGTCATTAAAGGTAAATCTTTCCTCTCTTTTTTATTGTTACAAGCATAATAATAACAATACAATAATCACGTAAAAAATAGGAAAACAATCATAAGTTAAAAGAAACATAATAATAACCATAATATTGATTAATAATCATAATTTGTCTGTCACAATAAAAATTATCCAAAATAAACATTCTATCCGTGTACCAAAATAAACATTATAACAATGTATTAATCATTATAAATTTATCCAAATTATAATAATTAGTCGCAATATATTATAAATAAAAGACAGTCATATCCCATATTTCACTTCTTCAAATCTTGGTGGCGGGACAGCCCTAGTAGGTTGTGACTAATTATTATAATTTGGATAAATTTGTAATAATTAATACATTATTACAATGTTTATTTTGGAAAGAGAAGCATATCAATAGATTGTATTATTACTTCCCTATTTTTTAAGTGATTATTGTATTATTACTATTATGCTTGTAATAATAAAAAAGAAGAAGGAAAATTTACCCTTAATAACATTTTGGTACAATGGAAACGTATTGACCTTTTTCGCCAAAAAAATTACTAATATTCTGGTCCGATAAAAAATTACTGACATTTTGGTCATATGGTAACTTACTGACATTTAGGTTCGATAAAAAATTACTAACATTTTAGTCCAATGGTAACTTATTGACATTTTCATCCAAAATCTAGTCAGCAGTCATGTTGGTAATCACTTTTGTGACATTTTCGTCCCTCTGTGTCACGTAGACACTTTCATTACCGGTAATTGACAAAAGTTAACGGAAAGATCAATTTGTCGCACTTTTTACACTTTTGGAGACAAAAATTTAAATTTTTATCTTTCATGAATGAATTTATCAGCGCTCTACACATATAAGAATAAAAATAACTATTTATCCATCAAAATATGTACTATTCACAATATGCTTTTATTATTTGGTGGGCATTGTATATGTATTGATAGTATACTGATTGCAGGGTGCAGGGTCAATTAAATCACATTAATTACTTTGTAAGTTTCTGGTACGACTGGTACCTTATTAATTAATGAAATTCTTTTTGCTGACCCAAAAAAATCCTGAATCAAAATAATATCAGTTATTTCTGTGTATAATGTTATATATAGAATATGCGTTTTTAAGGAATATAATTTCTTCATGGAGGAGAGAGAGACATCTAAAAATAACTCCAAGCTGAAACAGACATAAGAAAAAGTCTGATCTAGATACAACCATAAGAAATTACTCGGAATGTAGAAAACATCATGTCACGAAAAAAAAATGAGACAAAAAAGTGAAAGTATATTAAACATGAAATAATTACCTGCTCTTTGGCTTAGTGGGGCACTTTGTGTTAATAAAAAATTAATCAACTTGTGAACTACACTTACACAAGTCCTGAGTGGTTACCTCGTAGTAACTTATTTATACTGTGATTCACATGTGACTATGTGAAACAATTAATAGATTTGTACATGCTAGCAATTTCTCTCTTTGTCGGGCAAATTTCATGATATTGGTCAAACTCACAGTAACTAATTAATGTGAACAACCCAGGTATTAACAGAGGCCGCAAATTGTGGAATTCATTTCACATGTGAAAATTGTAGTCTACTAGGTCTTCCAATGGTCATATTTAAAAAACATAAAAAGAAAATACAGTTTTAAAAGTTGAGGGTTTAAACCCTAAAGGAAGGATTTGGAATTAGTTTTGTAAGGAATCAGGAAAGACGTGAGGCAAAATAAATTTCTTCATTTTCTTACTTTTGTTTAGTTGTGATGGATGAAATAAATGGTCAGAGTCTCACATTAAATAGAATAAATTATTTAATGTAGTATTAAATTTTGAGGCTTTTCAACTTAATGGATTAGAATTTTAGATTTCTTTTGTGTTTAAGTCCTAACATAAACTTTGTCTCTTATGTATGTAGATACTTAATAATTATTATATATAACTTTATACATTATAATTTTAATTACTCTGGTCCCTTCAAACTTTTTGTCAAACTCCGTCACTAACAATGCCCACTTGTTATTAAATAATGATGAATTGATAAATTAAAAATTTGATTAAATTGAATGTTGTTAATTAAATAGATGTAATGCTTAATTAATTTAAAATAAAATAAAACTAAACAAGTAATTGAAAAAAAAATTTTTTTATTCTAGCTACTAAAATTGTAAAACAGAATTAGAGTAAAACAAACTGTTCTGTTTTATTTTATCTATAATTCTGTATTTCAAACACTACCATACAATATTAAACTATCAATTTTTTTTTTTTTTATCGTGCTCATGGTTCAACTATTAACTTGGGAATTGAAATTGTGTTGAGCAAATGTACGTGTTTTTTTTTTTTTTTTTACTAAAACATACTATTAAATTTGGGAGGTTTTGCCATCTTTCCTTTTTTATTAGAATATTCATATTTTTTAGTATAATGATTAATAATTAATCACATTTCAAATATTTAAATTACGAAAAATTTATGGGTATTATAGCCTATTTTTATTAAGGGTATTATAGTATAAAAAATTCCTAAAATTTATGGAAAATGTTTCACCTAATGTGGTGTTTTCTTGCGACTGATTGACTATGGAGGGCATGCAAGAATCACTGGGCCAGGGCATGGGCCGCACAGCTTCTCTCTAATGACAATGACAAGACTATGAAAACTCCCCACTCTTTCTTTCCAACTTCCAAATAATCACTCCACTAATAATTTGTCAACAATTGATTAAATGAAAATAATAGCCATAAAATTCCAAGTGGTAAGACAACAATGGAAAAAAAATAACCTCATGATCATGTCAAATTACAAGAAACTTACAAGAAATTTACGCTGATTAAGAGCATTAATATAGCAATACTTGGATACACACAGAGAATCATTTGCTTTACTAAACAAAGGTTGTGATGAAAAGTTTGAGTCTCACTTTACATATAGTTATGGAAACTATCTATTTAGGAGATAATTTGTGTTCAATTTTTATCATGTGTAAAATTTTCTGAAGTCAACAATAATCATACATCATGAACTTGATTAATTTTAATGTAATGGATTGAGAAACAATCATAATCTCTATGATCCAAGACAAAAAAAGTATATGTTGAAGGTTCTAAGTAAGTTTCTTTTCCTAGGGTGCAATTTGTCTTCTGAGTCTTGGGGTCGTATCCCCCCACATGGGTAGGAAAATCTTGCTATTGGAACCCTTATTGCTATCTAAACCCCCAAGAGTTGGTATTATTTATGATGACGAAAATGTGTGAACAGCGGAATATAGTTTCAAGCACGGTTCGAAACAAAATGAAAGTAATTTATGTCCATATTTCTACACCCTTGGACCAAAATATAAATTTCTACTCCCTGAAGGCCAGAACAGAAAAGAAACTTGAAAGCAATCCATCGACCAAATAACGTAGACCAATAGAAAAATAAATGACTTGAGAGGCAATTTCCAAGCAATTTACAGTGATCTACTCTATTGACTTGTTTCACTTCTCTCGTAGCACACTCGATGGTTGTGTTTGATTTAGAGGATGCAAATCGAGAGAAAAAATAGAAAATAATTTTTTAATTAAAGTAAAATATAAAAAACATAAGTTCCATAAAAACAAGTACAATTTTTTCTAAAATATTATTTCTCGCATAAAAAACAAACATACCCTATAGGAAAGATAATTTTCTTGGGTCAGTTACAAGCTAGCAATCAATGATCCAAAGTTAGAAAAATAAAGGCAGAGAAAATGACAACCTTAATTACTAACTAGATTAAAAGGACAAAAAATAATGAAAAACGGGTAGAAAATAAAATGTGAATATTTTAACTTTAACTAAAAATCAACTTTCTAATGTTGTCGCCTTTTCATCATCCTGACACACGACAAGTTTGAATATCATTTTTTCTTATGCAAAAAAAAGAGGTTTAATTTTTTTTTTTTTGTCTGACATAGGGATAATTATTGAAATTTCCCAGCACACCTCTCCAAGGGTTCACACATCAGCGAAATATTGAAAATGCTGTTTTTATTTTTAAATTTTCTTGCGGTACTCTTTAACCCATTTACAACTGAGAAGCATTTAATCAGTTGTTCTTAAAAAAAATAGAGTGATGCTATTTATATATTAGGTTTTACACGTGAATTACAACTAGTACTAACATGAAGTGTTTCACGCAAAGGATAAAGAAAAGGTTTGATTATGATTTGGTACGGTATTATGAAGTTAATTGATTTCTCACATATCTTATTGATAAGATTAAGGTTATCTCGTGATTATTGGAAATTAATTTGGTCATTGTCTCTTATACAAATTTGTACATGTTATTAATCCTAAATCATGTATCTGGAGAAAATAGGTTGATGAGAGTTCAGTCCAGTTTTGAGCTTTTATATTCTATTACAAGTTTTTTTTTTTTTAAATTCTTTTGTTGTATATAGCAGGAGTTGTATATGAGTTGGAGTACCCTTGTACTCCCTATAAATATATTCTGTTTTTCTCTTAATAAAAAACTAATGAGCTGTTTCAGTTTGTTTTAAAAAATATTTTTACTTCTAATTAAATAACAAAAATGTTGGCTTATTTTTATTTTATTTTTTATTGTAAAATATTTGTATAAAAACAGTAGGTTTTTTAAATTACTATTTATACGAATCCTTTAATATATTTTTATACTATTTTTCATATCTCAATTATTCAACAAAATTCATACATCGTGTATAAGTCAATGAAAAGAGAAAGTAATTGCACACAATTTTGTCACGTGGAGATAAGCCTGGCTGTGACTTGTATATACTATATTATATCATGCCAGCTTTCATATTAAAGCATGTGTCATGATAATAAAGTCTATGTTTGCTTTTTCTGCTATTCATATTAGCTAATTTATTCCAAACCATAAGTACATAACTTTCTGCTATTTATAAGGAAGAAATGGATGTCCACCACAAAATTAGCTAGACAATAGTGAGGGAATGTTCCTCGCAAAATCTTATCTTACCGTTCGAAGAAAATTAATTGAGGAAAGAAAATCAAATTTGATTTTAATAAAGAAATAAAAAAATGATTTTTGTTTCAAGAAGTCAATTACCTTTTTTCTTTAATAAGTAATAAAAATGTATTCTTATCTTTATTCTTTATTACTACTATTTTAAAAATCCTCCCTTTATGATTGAAATTAATTTAAACAGACATTCTAATTACGTTTAACGATAAAATCAGTATCTTCAATCAATTTTAACACAAACAAACCCTAAAACGACAAAGTAATGCTATCATCTGTGATTACTGCTTCCCATTCTGAGGCGAGGGAGAAAGCGTTCGGCAGTTTATACTTTAAAATTTTAAAATTAATATTTTCTCCTTTCTTGAATTATATATAATAATTAAAATTAATGCCACACGTTTTCATTTTGTTATTTTAAAAACTAAAAAGGTATTCTTAATAATAACTAAAAAGGTACTATTTATTTTATATATAATGTTATTTTCATCATTTGATCTTTCTATTAAATGAAATAGAAGAACATTAATCGAGTAACGTTATTATAATATATTATTATTAGTTTAAATTAATAAAATTATATATATATTTTTTTATTGAGACTGAAAGAAATAAGTGAAATGCATGCATTTGTTAATTGATCTGTCATGGAATAATTAATGCACCATTCCCTAACCAGGTCAAGTTTCTAAGATACAGCTGCATCTTCTTCCCAATCCCATATGATACTTTTTTGAATATACGACAAGATTTTTTGTTATTTAATTTCGCGTTTGTACGTAAGAAAAAGTAACTCGTTTTCTCTAGCTTCACATGCTTCGTTAACAGACAAATAAAGCACGAATAGTAGGAAATTACTAATCAAATTTGGAATCATGAGAATAGTTAACACCAAACAACTTTAGTTAGCTCTTTATGCACACAGATATAATCACTTGGACGGTCAATAAAAACCGTGTTAATTAATTAAAGTTCAAATTCTAGGAAACTAATCTATATATAATGATTTTCTTAAGTTAAGAGTTCTCTTTAAAAAAAAGTTAGAGACTTAAGATGATCATAGTGTGTACTTAGAAAAAGTGCTATAATCACCAAATATTTTTATTGTACTTGGAACCAATTATGACGTCATTTCGTCTTTGCTACAATATTTCATTTAGTTTAATTTCGTACCCTCATAAAGCAGTTGGCTGCAACAATAAATTTACTCAATACTAGTATTTATTTGTCAATTAATTGTCGGTGACAGATATTTTTATGTCTATTTTTTTTTACTTGAACAGTACAAAGAAAGAGAAATATCAAATATTAGTAATCTTTTGATCTTTATTTTTCGATCCTTTGTATATTATCTATTTTCATATATCATAACTAAATTTATAAAATATATGCATGGATTATATATTTAATTTAAAATTATTAAACAACTTAAACTAAATTTGTATGTAGTTTTCATTTATGGTTCATCTAACATCTCCATTTTCATTCAATTTGTATGTATTTTATTTAGTTTAGACATTATATTTGAGATAATTTTATATTTGATCATGAATTAATCTCACGAAGTTTACATGGTTCTAGATCATACTAAATTTATTGATGTCTATATAAATTACTTAGAGTTTACTATTTTTTAAAAAAAATATTTTTACATTATCAACCAATTATAGATTACCATAAATATAATTTTTAAAATAATTATTACAAAAATCAATACACTTGTCATACATAACAATTTATAGATAGAAGACAATGTAAAAAAAATATTATATTATCCATAATTTTTAATTTAAATTCATTTACTTCGTAAATTATTGTATAAAATAATTTTGCTAAATTATTGGTAATATTTTTTATTATAGAAAAGTTCTTAATCTTAAATTATATCTAAGACTTCAAGAGGAAGCCATACTTGATGCACAAACATAACAAACAGAACATTATATTTTATTTCATTTCTTTTGGTTTCGGTGAATTTAAAATGTACCACGTTTAATTTCTCCTTTTGTTTTTTTTTTATATATTTAATATACATCAAATATAAAACAAGACATATAATTATTTTTTTTGGCATTGTAATACATTTACCAAATGTTGTTTTAAAATACATAATTGATATAGTTCACATATATATGAACATTGAATTATTGATATTTCAACAACAACTATATGTGTGACATTTTTTAAACAACTATTGCAAGATTCATTATCATAGTGGTGAGTATGGATTAGATTTTTTTATATTGGATTTTAATTCAATTCATATTCAATCCAAGTCCTATTAAATGGATTAGATTTAAAATTCATATCAATTTAATTGTATAAAATTGGTATGAATTTTTTGAAACCAATTTAAAACCGGTTATATAAAATTCCAATAATAGATTCATTTAAATGATTATCAAGATTACAATAATTTATGTACTATCACGACACTTTTAGGTTTTTAACAGAAAATCCGCTTAAAATTTTGGGATTAACCTTAAAGTCAATATTGTGAGATAAAACGTAACTAATTAGCTGGACTCACTATTGTGATTCGATAGAACTCAACTTAGAGTGGTGACTTAGGGATTCAAACTAGCTAGTAACCTAATAGGTAGATTTGTTTTTTTTTTTTTTAATCATTCTAATAGGTAGAATTTAATTACCTAATCCATTTCTACAAGAACTGATTATAACTAATTAACTACTATTGTATATATTGGTCAATTATATATAGTGATCATTAATTTCAACATATCATAATTTTCCTGTTAAAAAAATTACATTAAAATTTGATTATTGCAATTAATCTTTGAGAGTCTTAGATACGTACTTATTTGTTCTATAATTTAATAAAAGATTAGTACATTAAAAAATTGAATGGTTTATGTTATTTTAAATGTGTGTATAATTAATGAGAAACAAGTAGTGTATAATATGTTTAAAGGAAAAATAAAATACTTAAAACGTAATCGTTATAAATGTTAGGATCTAGTTCGAGTATAGCAAAATACGAGATTCCAAAGTTATAGGCATATAATTAAATAGCATTATGCAATGTGTAAAGAAAAAAATATATACCGCAATCAATCCTTATTATAAGTT